>SZWC01008006.1:52444-81767 GCA_023375785.1 Penium margaritaceum
GGGGGGGGATGTGTTCATGTGTCATCTGAGGCGATACACTAGTGTTGGAAGGAAGTTTCTTGCATGTGCTCAGTAACTGAGTGGGTGAGTACTTTCGCAGAAGGTGTGGTTTGTGCCAAAGAAATGTTATGGAAGGTTCATATCCATTGATCTTTACATGTTCACTATCTTGATTATGAACTGGTTTGGACATGCCATGATACGGAACTAGCTTAAAAGGTGTGTCTATTTTAGGCTTTTCGTGGTTGTTTCTTGTGTCAATTGGCGGTTTATGAAACTGGTATACCCTGTTTCCTGGAAGGTTTGTCTGTGGCCATGTGTGACTGTTCACTGTTGTGATTGTGTATAAAAGTAGGGTGATTACCCATAAATGCCACTGCTTGGTCGTCTCGACCATCGCCCAGTTGTTGGTAGTGTGGGTAAAGTGCCATTATGAGTTTTTTGTCGCCGTGTCGCTGTGCGGGCCGAGCGGGTGACATGCGGTGGTCATGCCGGTCCAGATGACCTGGAACGGCAAGACCTCATCCATGGCGCATGCGACAAGGACCCTCACCTTGCGCTTGTCCTCCTTGCCGCAAACCTTCACCTCCTCAGATCCCTTAGGTGCATAGGTGTAGCGAGGCACCGGAACAAGGTGTACGACGGTGTGGTCGGCGTTGACCACGAGGTACAAGGGGATTTTGTACAGTGACATGTAGAAGGCGGTGCATTTGTGCATGGAGAGCGCCTTCAGTTGCAAGTCATCAAGAAGCTTCTACAAAGTAGTTGTGCTGCATCGTTAGGACTACTAAAACTCGTCTACCACAAATTTGCGGCACCAGAACCGACTGAAGATCTCCATCGTTGGATTTCCACCGAGGACATTGAAATCCCGCTCCGCCATAATCATGTGCACCTTGTCCTTGATCGTGGCAGAGCACAGTGGCATGACCGTCTCACGCATGCCTTCAAGGGCACAGAGTACCTCCCACTTGAGAGCGGGGTGGTCGTGGAAGTACAACCTACGTCCACAATACCCTTACAGACAAGGGGTGGTCAGCGTAGCCTCCTCCTTTGACGTGTTCCCTCTATCAACGAGGGCACTCGCGTACCGCGATTTCAGCCTTGTCATGTAGCTCTCGTACCACCCCTTGATAGTGTTGTACGAGAGCTTGTTGTACACGGATGCGTTGTTGGGGGTGTGGTAGCTTTGGTGCAGGTAGATGATGGCCGAGTGGATGAAGCTGTTGTGGCACTGGACTACAACATGGATGGTTGGGACATGCCCCAACCCAAACTAGTCCATGTACGGATCGTTCTTTCTTGTGCTCGTGGTTGATGACGACGTTGAGGAGGTGAAGAACAGGGGGAGGGCAAGGGCATTGGAGTCGTCTGCTTCTTCTACGTCTGCTTCTTCTTCGACGTCTTTGTCCTTCTCGAGCTCTGCCATGAGGGAAATGGTAATCATTTTCTCCGCCTCCTCACGTGCATGGCACTCTTACACCGACACCACGACTGTGACAGAGGCTTTGATGTCGTTCAACAGTGCCGCGTGGACATCCTCCGTGTCATCTTCATTGACGCGAACAGACTCGGGCTCCTCGATGGTCGTGACAGGGCGGACACGCTCCTCATCCTCATCGTCGGACAAGAAAACTCGCGTCCTCTTCCGTGGCAGCCTCTCGTGAATGGACGTCTTAGCAGACTTCTTAGGGGCGGATGGCGCGGACACGGGGATGGTAGACGGCGCCGGCGTGACGGACGACGGTAGAACAATCATCTTGCGCGGACGACCTGAACCACGATGTGGTGGGGCGACGGGGTGGGATCTGCTCAGGGCACAAACAACGTTGTCATGGTGCTCCTCAATAGTGACTTTGGAAAAAAATGACAATAGAGACATGGTGGTCGATACTTAGCTGAGGTGGAAGACAGAAGTGGCGGTACAGTTGAACGAGCGTGCAATTGTACTACAGTGTGAAATGTGCATGGAGATTTGCGACGCAATGCAACACCACAAACGACTACCAGACGACGTTTGATTGCATCAAAGAGCATCGCGTCGCAAGCCACAGCGACAAAGAAATCAATCATGCACGTCTGGCCGTGACCAAGTGTTTTGCGCACACGTTTGAAATCCAAAAATTCAAACATCAACTCTTTGATTAGACAATTTAAGGGAAACTGAAGAGAAAATACCCTAATGACCAGTATCACAACGAAATTACGTACACGAGTGAACCCAGTTTCATTGAATTAAATGCAACATGAAAAAGCTACGGGTAACCAAAGTTTTTGGGCACCTTGAATATTATTTGACACAACGCAATCATAAAGCACTTGGGTATTGGAGAGGACCATTCTCCTACAGTAAATGAAGATATTTAATAAAAACAACCCAAAACCAATCATAAAAACTCCAATTGGTTGACAATCCCTCTTCTCTGTTACAAAACATTCAATCATGACATTCAAAAACAAAAACATACAACTGCTCAAGGTTCAAAATCAAAAAATATATACATTTATAGTCATGTTCCACATTTAAAACCCATTCTTAACCTCACTTTCACTCAGAATCAATGAATCAACAACCATACAACAAACCATCAAAGATGGAAAGAATTTCTATAATATTTCGAGGAGATATGAATTATCAACATACCACATGTGAATAAACCTACCATCTTCATCTGTACATCAAGACAAGAAATTGATTAACAATGGCACACACTTCTTAGGGCATTAAATGTCAAGAACGATGAACACAAAACAAATGTGTCATGAATAATGCATTCAACGACCTTTCATCTAAAAATATCAAAAAACTTTCAAACTCTACCTTATTTGGGTTAACAAATTCGATGAAATTGTCCATGAATTTTATTTAAATTCAAATACTTCCATTCATCAAAGAAATCAAAAACTACATAACAACGCTTACAAAAAACGTGAGTGGAAAGATAAATTGCAATCCAAATCTTCAAAATATTCTTGAGAAACAATTATAATATGAAATATATTTTGGGTCTAAGCATGCAACCCACACATATCTTCAATATAAATCGTTTTGAAACAAAAAAAATGGTAAATATAACAAATTAATAACATATTTTTCAGATTACAATTTATCATAAGCAGTTTGATAAAATTTTAAATTGTAAACGTCTATTCTCGGAAATAAAAAGATTGATGATGTAATAATTAAGATCTTCGATAAACGACAAAACATGTTTGCATTATTATTTTCCATTAAATGATTAAAATCATTCGTAAAAAAAAACTTTATGAAACGAATTTATCTATTTTCATGAAATATTTTTCACATTATGTTTTTCAAAAGTTTTTTAATTAAATTTGGAAGGAAACCAAGAACATTGAATAAATACATGGGAAAATATTAAACCACATCCTTTAAAACATTTCACTGGTTATTTTCTAGACCCTTTAACATGTTGTTTATACTCAGATTAACAAACGTTGGCTTTGTTTAGCTTCTATCCTACCTTAAAATCATGATTCTTATATTTTAGAGAAGCGCACTATCTGATGTAACAAATAATTATATCCTTGCATTTCAATACCTTGAATACATTTTGACTTCTTAATCCTTCATTGCTTTCCATCAACCATTTGACATATTTGGTGGACATTCCAGGAATCTTCAAAGTCATTAAAAAACAATTACTAAGATATGAAACACCATATGGTTGGGGTACTACGATGGAAGATTTAGATTGAAGGTTATATTCGGATTTTTTATGTAATTATTATTCATTTTCAGATATAATTATTCAATAACCCATGTTGATCAAATAACTCAATTATAATTTACTAGTTTTCAAGGACTTCATATGTGTACTATATCCATATTCCTGCAGTTATAGCCAATCTTTTTTATCAAGGATCATACTTTCACTCCCTTGGTAAATAATTCAATAAATAAGTTTTCCATCACAAAAACACAACTTTTTCCCATGTGTTCGTAGAAATAATTTACATTTTATAGTAACATGCATGGATATTTGAATAATGCTATAACTGTGCACAAATAGGTATTTCTTACTAAGCCACATAGCTCAGATACCCATTAAAGACAAAGTGTGAATCTCATCCGCCAAGCAATGCAAAAATAAACCTGAAAATCCCAACACATAATCATGCTCGCTTGCGGCATGTGTCAAAAACTGAGTTAAAATATGGGTCATGGCCATTTAAAGAATCAAAAGGCAGCGGAGAGGCATTGATCACATGCCAAGTCAGTTCTCGATTTGCCGAAACTCCATCGACAACTTGGGAGGTCCATGATGAGCAACTTCCATTGTTGATCAATGATTGGTTGGAGCCCTCATGTAACACGGCGGGTGAAACGCGGTGCAAGCCTCTGTGGGTGAGTGAGCCCTCGTGACCCGATTGCTCATGACAATCGCGTAGGTTCGTCATGGAGATTAACTTCGCCGTGAAGTGTTGTCTCTCACGATTGACTCCTCTCACAAGTATGCCCCAACCAAGGTCGGGGCGCGGAGTCCATTCTCGTCATAAGAAGAGGGAGAATGGAGGATAATGTTTTATCCGTCCACTTTGTCGGCGGGTTGACGCAGTTCGACTAGATACATTTCTCTCATCAAGTCAACCCGTTAAACAATATTATGTTGTCCACATGGAAACCCTAAGTTTCCGGCGTGATAAGGGATGGGGAGGTGGTGGCAAAATATCTTTGTACGTGCGAGGGTATTTTGCCACCATTCGGCACCCCTCGTCCGATGGCGTGGCCAACACGTTTATAAAAATGTGTTTGCCATACCACCGAGTGGACATGGCACTCGGCGGGGTAGTCCTATCGGATTGCCCGCCGGTGGCCCCTCGCGAGTCCCCTCGCCATGGCGAGGGACCTCGTGAGGAGCCCCTCGATGGGTTGGGGGTCCTTGTGATGTCGCATTGGGTCATGCCCAATGCGATTGCACAGGCCCTCCGGAGCCCATCGCAAATATTCGCGATGGGCTCGCGTTCGCCGCTCGAGGTCGTGAGACCTTGAGCGGCGGTCGGACAGTGCGAGGCACTATCTGGTCACCCTCGTGCAAATCGGAAGCTTCTTCGAAGCTTCCGGTTCGTAGGGCTGGTTGGCGAGGAATTCTCCTCGCCGTCCAGACCTCGATTTTCCGGACAAAGGACGCGGCAGCCCTTTTTGGACTTAAGGCGCCGGTCTAGGCAACATAACAAGGTGGCATATATTCTGCCACGTTTGTTACACCTCAATTGTAATTGTGATTACAAAATTTCGGCAATCAGCTTTCCAAAGTTGGGCACAACCACCAGATTACCCTTCCAGTAGAGACCAGAGGCTTCCACCAAGCCGTATCGGTCAATGTTACCCTGGTCAAACCATGGGTCATGAAAGTATCCAATGCGGATACGTTGCAAGAATGGCGTGAGATGCGCCGTCGGTTTTGGTGGTTGGCATAGGGGGTTATCAGGCTTGGGCACATCCTGCTCTCATACGTCTTTTGTGCGAAGGGATCATGCTTGAAGTGTGGTGAGAACCGCGTTGACCGGAGTGCGACTCAACGAGTCTGCCACATTTGTAGGACCGGGTCGGTATTCCCACTGGAAGTGGAATGTGCTCAAGTACTCGTTCCAACGAGCTTGTCGCCGAGAAAGGTTGGGTTGTGACTATAATAATACCAGGGGATTGTGGTTTCAAAACCATAGTGAATCCACCCTTAGCACCTTCGAGGTAACGGCGCCAAACCTTCAAGGCATGAACCACCGCAAGCAACTCTTGATCGCCTATGGTGTAGCAATTCTCAGCGCCTGAGAGTTTGCGACTCTCATATGCGACCGGTCGTCCTTCTTGCATAAGGACAGCCCCTATCCCAATGATAGATGCATCACAGAGCACCTCGTAAGTACAAGCACAAGTGCAGATGTCAGAATTTCCTTAACACGTACAAATGCATGTTCACACTTATCAGATCATGACCATTTCACGTCTGTACGTGTGAGATCTGTGAGTGGGGCGACAAGGCTAGAGTAGCCATGCATGAAGCGACGGAAGTAATTCGCCAAGCCTAAGAAGTCTCGTATTTTGCCCACATTGGATGGCTGAGGTCAATCCACAACAGCTTGCACTTTGCAAGGATCCACTCGGATTCCTTCGCTGCCAACGATGAAGCTCAAGTACTACAGCTTGGGTTGTGCAAAATCACACTTTTCCATCTTGGCAAAGAACATCTCCTTGCTAAGGATCTCGAGCACGGTATGCAGATAGTGTACATGCTCCTCATGATTCTCTGAGAATACCAGAATATCATCAAGGTACACTAAGACAGTTTTGCCCAAATGGTCAAGAAAAATGTGATTCATTGTGGCTTGAAACGTTGCTGGGGTATTGGTAAGACCAAAGCTTAGCACTCGGAATTGGTAATGTCCCAGATTTGTGCGAAACGCACTTTTGGAAACATCTTCTTTAGTGATCCGAATTTGGTGATATCCTTGAGCCAAATAAAGAGAAGAGAAGACCTTTTCCCCTTGAAGTTGGTCAAAAAGACCCTCTATCCTTGGCAAGGGATAACGGTTTTTAGACGTCAAGCTATTTAACGCACGGTAGTCAACACACATGCGCAAACCTCCATCCCTCTTGTTGACAAAGAGGATAGGAGCTTCAAATAGAGAGCTAGTGGGTTCAATCCATCCCTTAGCCAAGTATTCCTCGATCTGTCACTCGGCTTCTTCAGGCTCAGCAGGACTGAGGCGATACATGGGCCAAAATGATGGCCTTGCTCCTGGCTCGAGAGGGATCGTATGACCAAAATTGTGTTTTGGCGGTAGGCCATCTGGGAGTGGGCCAAAAAAGTCAGAAAATTCTTCGAGGAGAGAACTGACATCACTCTTGCTCGACGGTGGATCGTCATCATCGACCTTACGAAGTTACACTAGGAACACGTGCCCTTTACGCAAGTCTCGCTTCACTTGAAATGCTGTAAGGACGGATTGTTCACTCTTGTGAGAGGGCTTTGAGCGATCCATAGGCAAAAGCGTGATGGCACGTTTGCCTTTTTGTATAATGAGAGTCTTTGTGACCCAAATCATGTTGGCCTTGTGCTCACTAAGCCAAGGATCACCCAAAACAACGTCAAAATGATCTGTCAGGTCAATGACAGTGAAGTTGACGAATGTTGTGAGAGCTCCTAGCTTGAGCATTGCCCGACACGTGCCCAGTACATCGAGCTCACGGTCGTCACCGACGGTGACCTTTCCCTCACAAGGCGTGCATTTCAATCCTAGCTGTCGCACACGAGAGGCACTAATGAACTCGTCATCAGCACCTGTGTCAACTAGGACTTGCACGCGTGCCCCAGCCAGATGACCTACGAATTGCATTTTCATCTTTGCCTATGAGGAGCGTGTGAACAAGCTCTTTGAAGGCTTGGCCTGCAAGTGGTACACTCGAAAGTGTTATGTGCTACGACGTAGCTCAACAGAGTCACCCACTAGCACTCACATGTGGTGTCCTTTGTTTACATCACACAAGAATTGCCATCCATTCAAGAGATCTTTCTTCAGACCCACAAAGATGGGAACCGCAACAGTCACTTGCGTGAGTGAGTTCATCTGGTGGGCTACGTTTGCTAACTCAAGTAATTTTTTTGCATTCTGTCATGTGGAAACGATCAAGCAAGTGCGATTTTGAAAGCATTCATCATCGATGAGATGCAAGAGTGGACAATGGCAAGAGAGATATACAGAGACATTGCTCATGGGAGAGCAGAAAACAGCAGAAAACAAAGCCCCAGTGAGGCGTTCCAACTGTTTCACCTCATCATCTTGGAACATGAAAGCACGTTCAACATCCAAGGATCTCTCAGCCAGAGCCCCTAGTGGTTGTCCACTACCGGCCACAAGGGGATTCAAAAAACCCTTCCCACGGCCTGCTGGTCCGCGACCACCATTGAAGCCCTTGGCAATCTGGCAGTTTCATTGTCCCTTATCGTGCTTGTCTTTGCCCTGTTCATTGGTGTTTCCACCAGCACGATCCTTCAGGCGCTTGCGGCATTCAGACGCATAGTGCCCAGTCTTTCCACAATAGTAACAGGTGAGGGTACTTGTTTTGGCCTTGCCATCTGCACACTCCTTATGGCTGTCCTGCGGCTTAGAGGGTTTGTGACTACCTGACCCGTGCCGAGGGAGCTTACGCTCACCACGCTGGGGAGAGTGCTGACGCTTGTTGTTGCCATGCTAGAGATGCTGGCCGCGGCGTGTGTTCGCTCCATACTCGGCCGGCATGGATCTGTGCTTCACAAGGATGAAGTCACGCAGTTCAGCATAACTGGTCCAAGGCTTACCTTGGGGATCCAGCGTACAAGCACGAGCAAGGGACTCGTTAGAAAGGCCATTAGTCAGCCATTCCACGATCTGCCACATGGGATGGCGGTCCTCATCATTGACTCTGTCCAAGGTGTTGTCCCAATCCTGGAGCTATTCCGCAAGCTTGCGGTAACCCTGACGGATTTTTGATTAACACCTAGACGCTTGCTAGGAGACGGACTCCCTACCGTACAAGTCCATGAGGATCTTGCAGAAGTCTTCCCAGTGAGGTCTGGGGACCGACTGAGGTGATGCGTTGTTAAGGCAAGCTAGCCCGACAGCGGCCCAAGCTCGTTCCTTGATGTTATGGAGCTCAATAAAAAGCTCCATGCGTGGCTTCCAAGTGGTTTAGTCCATGTTCTTGGATAAGCCAAACTTGGGATAATCACTCAGGTGCTTTACAGCCTTTGAGATCCCTACGCCCAATGCTGCATCATCATCCTCAGGGTGTTTCGCGCTTATCGCTTTCTCAGCCTGATGAAGACGATGAGAGCCGCTCGGGCCCGTCTACCGATCATCATGGGTGTCACCCGTTAGACAGTGAGCATCATCGTATGATGGATGCTTAGCTTTGTGACCCTGGGATGGGTGGGAAGTATCACGCTTGTCCGCCATGCCACCAGCCACCAACGTACCCATGATGTTCAATATACTGCTGAATGCATCAGGATGAACGTGCTACTTGAGGGCAAGCACGCTCTTGGTGAGCTGGTTACGCTCAAGGGCGTCGAGAAAATGCTCGTATGCCTTGGCGT
Organism: Penium margaritaceum; assembly: GCA_023375785.1. Lineage (NCBI taxonomy): Eukaryota > Viridiplantae > Streptophyta > Zygnematophyceae > Desmidiales > Peniaceae > Penium > Penium margaritaceum. Next base: position 61,543 of record SZWC01008006.1, read on the forward strand.
CTTGCAAAAGGTTCAATGCATTAGCGATGTTCGCTGGATCCTTTTGCGATCCCTGGCCTGCCGTAGCACATGTCTGTGCTCTTCTAGGTGTTCCTTGCTGAAGGCGAGCCAAGGGACCATCCTGGGGTTTTGGGATTGGTGCAGGTGCCAAGGTTGGCAGCGTGTTCCTCCCATCACCACCTACTGGTATGCCATCTGAGTCAATGCCACGAGATGTATGACCAGTATGTAGCTTAGGGCCACCGTTCCCCTTTGCTAGGGCCGAAGCCCTAAAAGCTTCCACCGTGTGAAATTCATGGATTTTGAGGTTCACAAGGTGGTTGATCGCCGCCAAGATGGCAGCGTCAATACCCTTGAGAGGATCGTTGTCCTCTTCATCTTGGGCCCCCAAGGAGAGCCGGTTGTCCTCTCCTCCAACGTCATTGTCTTCGCCCTCCACAACAACAGGTTCCGCGTCCACCACGTCTGTTATGTCGACGGTGTTGGCAAGGTCCCCGACCTTATCGCCAATGCGTGGAGTTGACGTTGCCTCCTTGGCTCCCTCATGTCCCTTCACGATGTCCTTAGCGGCAGGGCTCCCACCGGGCGGCATCTTCGCAAAAGCTGCGGATGTGGTGTGACCAGTGCCCGTCCCACAAGCGCTCGTCGTTCGCGACATTGTGCGCGGAGCATGATTCCTGGATGCGATTAGGCCACTGTCCATCACTGGGGTTTTTGGAAGGCCTCCTCCTGCCACGGACATGGGGAGACCACCTCCCACCATGACTGGTGAGGAGGGGTGAAGGGAGGAAAGGGAAGGGAGGGGATTACAAGAGTTAAGTGAGAGTGTGGTGGTAGGTAGAATGTAGATGCACCAGCAATCTCTCCTAAGTATTTCAAGCACTCTTGGCTATGGTAAACGGAATAAAATGATTTCCCACTATTTCCACACCCTTTGCAAAGAGAAAGTGCCAAAATAACCCTCTTTTCCACCTTCATCTTATGAAATGAGGTTCAAAGTAAGAGGAAAGCATGAAATCATGGCCAATTTTTCTAATAAAACTTTTGGCAGCGTTTCCCTAGCAATTTGGACAAAAAAATATTTTTTGTTGACTGAAAAAGGATGAAACAACCTGTTTTTTGAGGTTTTGGTCCCTGGGCCGTAGTAGGCAGCATAGATGTCGAAAAGCAGCGATTGATGGCGTTCTGCAAAGTGCGTCGCTTGAGCTTTCCAACGGCATGCTGCATGCAGCATTTTGGTGACTAGGTTTGCGAACGGCCTAGTCTGTTGCTTTTGCGCCGTTCTTAGGAAGGTGGAGCTGTTGGCCAATCAATCAGCTCCGCCGGACTTGGGTGAGGAGGAGTGGAGTGGTGCCTGCAGCTTCCTAGCGCCGACTCAGCAGGTTCCAGGTCGTCCAACGACTAAGTCACCAAGGGTGACACCTGGCTCATGAATACCAATGTAACACGGCGGGTAAACGGGGTGCGAGCCTCTGTGGGTGAGTGAGCCCTCGTGACCCGATTGCTCATGACAATCGCGTAGGTTCGTCATGGAGATTAACTTCACTGGAAGTGTTGTCTCTCATGATTGACTCCTCTCACAAGTATGCCCTGACCAAGGTCGGGGCACGGAGTCCATTCTCGTCATGAAGCAACCCGAGGGAAAATGAAGGATTTTATTTTATCCGTCCATTTTGTCGGTGGGTTGATGCGAATCGACTAGATACATTTCTCTTGTCGGGTCAACCCGTTAAACAATATTATGTTGTCCACGTGGAAACCCTAAGTTTCTGACGTGATTAGGGATGGGGAGGTGGTGGGAAAATATCTTTGTGTGTGCGAGGGTATTTTGCCACCATTCGACGCCCCTTGTCCAATGGCGTGGCCAACACGTTTATAAAAATGTGTTTGCCACGCCACCGAGTGGAGGTGGCACTCGGCGGGGTGGTCCTATCGGAACGCCCGCCGATGGCCCCTCGCGAGTCCCTCGCCATGGCGAGGGACCTCGTGAGGAGCCCCTTCGTGGGGTGGGGGCCCTTCGAAGCTTTCGGTTCGCAAGGCTGGTAGGCGAGGAATTCTCCTCGTCGTCCAGACCCCGATTTTCTGGACAAAGGACGCGGCAGCCCTTTTTGTATTGAAGGCGCAGGTCTAGGCAACATAACTAAGTGGCATATATTCTGCCACGTTTGTTACACCTCAATTGTAAGTGTGATTACAAAATTACGGCCATCAACTGAAGAACAGGTTAAAAAATATGACACTCCAGACAATCAAACCTTTTTTTGAAGTATCAAACCACGATTAAACACAATAACCTACTTTTCTTGAGGGGTTTGGGTTGGTTTCTTTGCACGGGTACCTGTTGGGCCCCGTAAAAGCTTTGCCTCGCAGATTCCCTTTAAGCACATGCGGCATCTGAAACTCCCCACAAGAGGTGGAAAAACCTCACAAGAGATTATTACAAACCCCAAAAAACCCTAGTATGTGATACGTGTAAAAAAGGTCCATGTCATGCATCACCTATGCATGACATGGTGACAAACATAGCTTGATTTCATTTTTCCTTAAAACTACCCTAGCAATCGCGACATCAGATGCATAGCTAGGTTTGTTTTGCTTGATGAACATGAGTTACTATTTAAAAAAATGGTATATGTGATTTCCGCCCTTTCTCATCTTGTGATATTTATTCATACACCGATAGCCCTAACATCTAGCTTACTTCGCGCAAAAACATATGAGTAAACTTTTGAAAGTGTTTCAATAACTTTCAAAGTAGTTACAATATTTGATACTTTATTCCCTAACATCGTTTAATGATTGTTCAATTTTGGATGTATGTTTGTGAAATTCAAATTAAAAATCGCCTTACATACCATTAAATGAAGCAACTAAACTTTTCTCCATTTGGTTCAAATAGCATACATGAGATGGCCATGTACATTTTGGGGCCTGAAAGGTGTTTTAATTCATTTTTAGATCATTTTGGTCTTTGCCCTCATTAAGAATGGATCTATTTTGGTTTTTCCTGAATTCTGGTTTCGGGACATATAAGTGTTATTTCATTTGTTTCACTGAAGCTATTCAACACTTGGTGAGAGAGTGTAGTGACGTAGTTGAGTGATGAAGAGCACGACTCCAAGCAGGTGATCAAACTAGATGCTCGCTTTGTAACATTCAAATTTCAAATTTTGAACAACGAAGTCCGAGAGAAGTTCTCACATGCAAAGTTGACATCCCACCAATGTTTTGATTTGTCCTTATGTTGAATGCCGCACCAAGATTTTGTCTTTGTGCCAAATTCCCACACATCCACCACACTTCGCCTTCGAACCTTTTTAGTTTTGTGTCAACCTTTCACGTACTAGTACGTTATGGTAAGCACAGGTTTTGTAGAACATATAAACCAGGTTAGAAAGATTCATTACATTCCTTTCTCTCAAACATAATTTTGATTTTGCCATAATTAAATAAGGCTCTTAGATGAATTTTTTCATTCTAAGCTGGCTAATAGCCTCTAACATTCTTAACAGACAGACCTTTCACAAAAGAAAAACATTTTTATATATGGTGTGCTCAACTATATCCATTCTTACCTTGTTCATCACCACACACATGATAAATAAATTACAAGGTTACAAAACAAATTCCATAAAGATGTGCTCTAAATGTTCTTCTTCCTACTGAAACAAACAAGCTCGATCCCATCCCCTTGTGAAATATGAAACACCTGTGGCTTAAATTTCCTTAGAAAATACACAATATTTATGGTTAATGAATTTCTTGTGAGATACACCATAGAAGACGTTACAAAAACACAAATCCCTTTTGATCCAAAATAAGCAATCTACAAAAAACAGCTAGGATTGTCATTATACAACACTCACATCCATGTTCCAATATCTTGATTGTTTTCTTAGTCCTATTTGTTCAAAATTGAGGTGTTTAATGTCAATACATTTCATAACACACGACTTGTGTTTCCTCAACCCACTCTTCAGAATATTGATTTTTTGTAAATACAAATTTAAATCTTGAGTGAAATGGTGAAAAAATTCAAGCTTCCAAAGCTCTCTAGAGTGGTAGCGTAGCATAACAAGAAACTTGCATATTGTAATCAACTTGTAAAAATATTTGATTTTTGTAACAAAGAAAATGCATCAAATCCAAAGGTGTAAAAAGTCATTTAATTGATTTCTTCTATTCTAAATTATTTTCTTTAGAATTTCTTAGAATAATATCCGTACCTTTCGTTTTGTCCCATATGACTCTTCAACGCCATTCCTGCTCAAATCCCGCACTTTACTTCTGTATGAAATGAATTTGTAACAATCTATGTTGAAATGGACTTGATCTTTCAATGGTGATGACATCATCCTTGTGACAACATAAAATTATTTTGATACACTTTGCACGATATCCTTGGTCTTGAAAGATTACTCTCCTACTTCCATCAAGAGCTTTGTCATTCAATCCTTCCATAATCTTATCTAGTGTGATATGACTTTGCCAATCCCATTCATAATGTATCACCTGATGATCAAAACATATTATTTATAAAACTATGGGGAAAAATTAATAGTGGCACTAATTACAAGGGATATCATCTCATAAACATTAAAACGAGTATTGTATGCAACTTCAATATATGAGGGATTCTTGCCTTTGCATGCAAGGAAATTTTATCTTCCTTTCTTTAATGAATCCATATGATTATTTGAATCATTTTAATTATGGTATTGATATCCCTAAATTAATCAACCTTTCTGAAGATAAATTAGTTCATATGTATGGAATCTTATATTCAATAAATAATTGATTTTTTTCCAAAAAGCATTCATCAGATATCTGACTCATGAAACCTTAGAACAGTTTTTGGGTGGATATGTTACTAGTGAAGTTGTTACATCATGAATTATAGACGTTTTCACGAGTAGTGGATGTTGTTCTTCTTTTTTCAGATTTTCTTGTTTAATCTTAGTAAGTTAAAGTAGATGTCACCAAGTGGAGGGGGAGGCGAGGAGGTTAGATGTAGGATGAATCTAAGAGAGGTGTGAGAGGATTTTCAAGTAGCAAAGCACAAAAAGAAATGGGAGCATAAAAATGGGGAGGGGGAAGAGGACGGGGTTGAAGCATTAAATCGAGGAAGGGCAAGGAGAATGGGCTAGGTGGAAGAGGAAGGAGTGGATAAGGATTCAAGGCTATTGGAAGGCAGAAGTGCTGAGATTAAGGAGGGGATAGAGCAAAAGGATGGGAATAATGTTGAAAATATGTTATCTGAAGGAGTTCCAGATTCGTTGAAAAGGGTATGGGGGAAGAAAGGGGAGTGTGCTCATAGGAGAGGTAGTTGTGAGTGGTCAAAGGGTTACACTGAGATAGGGGAGCATTGTGGTCAAGGGATTAGTAGGGGATATCAAATGAATAAATAGTATAATTGTAGCGTGGCAGTGCCACGCCAACCAGTCAAAGGAGCCACGTGGCTCAAGCGGGATCACCTCAGAATGCGCGCAGTTACACAGGATTGCTTGAGGGTCAGAGACCCTCAAGCACTGCGTTATTGGCCCAGCCTGCCAAGGATTTCGTCGAATCCGTTACATTGGTATCAAAGCGACAAGGATCGAATCCCACATCGGGATTACCCGAGATGTCGTGGCGGCTCTCACTCCTAGGGGGGGCGGGGTAGCGTGGCAATGCCACGCCGACCAGTCGACGGAGCCACGTGGCTTGAGCAGGGTCACCTGGGAATTTGGGCGGTTAGACAGGAAGGCTTAAGGGTCGGAGACCCTCAAGCAACGTAGTTTTGGCCTATTCGGCCAAGGATTTTGTCGAATCCGTTACACTAATTTAACGAAAATGGGTTGGTGAAGAGGTATGGGAGGATTCAGTTTTGGTTGAGTTTTGGAAATTTTAAAAACAATTAAGCGTGAATATGCAGACTTATCATATACAAAAAAAATGATACAGAGAAGAATATATATATATATAGAGAGAGAGAGAGAGAGATACAGAGAGAGAGAGAGCGCAAAGAACCAATGTGGGGTAACAAAGAAAAAGGGGATGGAGGAAAAGGGGAAGGAGTATTAGGGGGGAGAAATAGAAGAAAAATTAGAATTCAAGTGAGGGGGGAAAGATGCAGGAGAGGAAATTGAAGACCAAATGAGGGTGATCAAAAGGGAGAAACAAAGGGATGAAGTGAAGTGGATGGAAAGAGAAGGGATATGGGCATGGAGACAGGGTGATTTGCGGAGGTGGAGGGTCAGGCTAAAGAAGAAATATTTCTAGCCGATGAAAATGATAAAATATGGAAAGGAAAAGCATAATATGTTTGGGTACAAGACCAAATGAGGTGACAAAAATGTGGTTGGAGTAACAACAAAGGGAAGGGTGGGAGGATTGCGAGGGGAAATGGGATAGATGAGGGTGTGAAAGGCCACGTGTTAACATAGAGAATGAAAAATAGATGTACAAAGATAAAAGGGCAAGAATTTCACGTAGGGAAATTTGGAATTTTGTAAAGGAATGAAATGGGGATATAAAGACACTATGTATCTAAAGAAAGGGCAAGAAATGGTGCTATTCAGTGAGGAATACAGTAGTACAATAAGAGGGGAACCAAATTTGGGAGTGAATGATTTTTAGCTCAAGAAGATGCTTGGAAGAGTAAGTGAAATAACTCGAGTGAAAATTTCCATGAACATCTATGGAGCGGAGAGGCATAACAAAAGGGGTCGAGTTTCTAAAAAAGGGAGTGGGCAAACGCGAGGTTATTTAAGCAAGAAGAGGCATGGATTCATACTGAATGTGGAATGTGCATCTTGCGAAATAGACAAGGGAAAAGTAAAGGAGAACAAAGTAAGAAGTATGGGGATGATAAGAGAAGAATGGAAGGAGTTATGAAGAAGGTAAAGCAAATGGGGGGAAAAGCTGCAGTAAAACTACTTAAGGCATAAAGGAGGCCTCTTGACACAATTCGCCTCCTCAAAATTTTAGATATAGCACGTGAGGGCATTAGAAGCAAACCCAATGACAAAACGAATGGTGAGGGTGAAGATCTACCAAGGACATCTGATGTGTTTATGAGGGAGAAAGTGAATACTAGAAGATGTATATTCATAAGCGTGTTTTGAGCAGACTAGAGATTGAACTCAAAATGAAGGGCAAGGATAGAAAACAAAAATACCCTTGTGGATTGAAATCTGGCCATGTCAATAATGGATGGGGAAAGAGGTGGATGTGAAAGTAATAGACCTGTTTGTTATTCCATGTTGAAGAAAATTTGACATTGTTTCAGATTATGTATCAAATTATGTTTATGAAAAAACGAAGGACACACACTTGAATAATAGATATGAAAATGAGAAATGAAAGAATTTTTTTCTCATATACATGTGTATTTTCCTACTTTTGCTTGATGTAGAATGAGTTATAAGCTCATGGTCTTCTTATGTGGTGCGTTCTTAAATCCTTCGAATACAAACTTTATGTTTTCCAAAGGTTCACAAAATCATATTTTAAGCAAGAAAGAATGTAATATTTTTGGTTCATTGGTTTTCTAATGATACTTGGAGATGACAAGAGGAAGGACTATATGACACAATTGTACATTGAAATTTTGATTTTTCTACTGACTATTTGAAACACATGAGGTACCTTAAAAATTCAGAACTAAATTAAACATTATATATTAATAATTTCTTGCTCATATTCTGATTACCAACATACTCCCTCATTTCTCTGCTATAATTTTATGAACTTCATTCATTTACTTTTGCATCATGATTTTGGGTTAAGTGTTAGAAGTCTATAACTTCAATGATTTTCTTCTCTATCAAAATGTTCAAATTGTATTTTTCTTTAAATGAACTATTTTATAACCTGGAAATTCTTTTTCTTGTTCATAATGGGGTTAGTGTTTTTAAGTTTTTCTATCCAAACTATTAAGTTTTATTGCATTTCACGCCTATTAGTTTTCCTTCTGTTTTACACTAAACATCACAATTCCATTGTAGTAGTAAATTGTAAACGATGACAGTCGTGAAATACCTATTTAAAGTAATCATTAATTTAATTTAAAAAAATTCCTGAAACAAATTTCAAATCTTCTTTGTTACTTAAAAAAGGGGAGTGCGACACTTAGTTAAAGAGGGGAACGCCAGCTCTCGACAGCTATGAGGGGCGGGGGCTCTCAAGAGCTGTGAGGGGTGGGGGCTCTTGAGAGTAGTAAGGGGGATAGATCAAGGCAAGAGCGAGAGAGGATCAAGAAGAAAAAAAAATTAAAAAAAAGTGAGCAAAAGAGGCTTAAATGCGTGACACCTATCAGGTCGTGCCACAAGCCTCCCCTGGCTTTCCACATGGTGTGGTGAACCACGCGAGACACATCAAAAAGTGATTGAGAGAAAGCCAAGCGTGTCCCAAAAGTGCACATAGGAGGAAGACGTACGCCTCAGAAGGAAAACAACCTAGGAGAAAATTCTTGAACTAAACTAGGCCTTTTAACATGAGTAGCACCAATATATTTGCTACATCAACATAATAACGCTAGCAAGGGTGGATTCCCTAAGAAGAAAGCTTAAACACCACACCACAAGCACCTAAGGTCCACTAGCAGCAACCGCCAAGACTACTACTTGAAGTCTCTAGACAGAAACCAGCGAGCTGGAGCCTGCCACTACGGAGACAGCGACATAGAACGTCAACAGGCGCATCCAACTCAGGGAACCCCTCCAAAATCACCCCTACAAAGGGCCTCGACTAGAAGCACCCATCTAGGAGCACCCCTTAAGGAGCATCCATCCAGAAGCAACCATCATGAATTGCCCCTCTAGAAGCAGCTTTCCAGAAGGATCTATCCGGAAGCACCCATCCAGAAGCACCCACCTAGAAGCACCCATCCAAAAGCGCCCCTCCACATGCACCTGTTCAAGAGCACCCCTGCAACAGCACCTATCCAAAATCACCTTGCCGGCTGCAGCCGGCCGAAGCAGCCCGCCAGGAGTGCCACACCGCCAAGAGTAGCATTACACTATCAAGGGCCTGCACACGAACACCCAGAGGTACACGTCGATATATACACACGAAGGGCACAAAAAGGGGGGAAGAAAGCAAGAGAAAAAAATAATGAAATGGACCGAGATGGATGGGAGATACGAGGGCGGCAAAGAGGGGCAGCGAGTGCAGAAGGACCTGTAGGGGACTGACACATAGAAGGAAGAAGCTCGTAGTAAGGAACGAACACAAATGTACCATGCAAGCAAAGGCAATAGGGAAAAAAAGGAGGTCGTCAGTCCAACATGGGAAGGGTACAAAGACCGTCAGCAGTGATACTCGAGGCAAAGGCTGGCTAATGGAGAGCCTTCGAGAGAAAGTCAACGAGCTTGAACTCAGCAAATATAGTAATGAGTCGTAATGAGCCGTCGCCTACCGCGACAACGTCGCACACATAGTGGTGTTCAACATTGATGTGGTTGGTACTCCAATGAAAAGCACCGGCATTCCTGGAAACAGCCAACCCACATTCACTATCCATGTAGAGGGGTACAGTCAAGGTGGGGAGACGATTCTCGCCAAGAAGGCAACAGATACAGAGCCTACGGTGGTAGCACCACCTAGGGCCATATACTCGGCCTCTCTAGTGCTGAGTGCAATGCACCCATGTTTCTAACTATGCTAAGACACAACAGCAGAGCCCAGGGGAAAGATGAAGCCGTTGCGGCTGCGAGTGTCCTAATCGCAGGCGTAGTCACTATCAGCATAGCCCTACGAGAGCGACACGCCTGACCAAGCTTGGAAGATTATACCAGCCAGGAAAAACCAAGGACATAGCAAAGGACCTACGCATCTGCCTAGAGGTGAGTCGTGTAAGGCTCGCGAGCATACCGGGCGAGTACATTCACCGCACAAGTGATGTCCAGGCGAGTGGTTCTAGCCAGGTACGTAAGCGTACGAATGATGGATTGGAATGTGACAGAGGAATCTAGTGCACCGGACTTGGTGTTGTGGGCAACATGAAGGGCGAGTTGGGTACCTAGTGGCATGGGCGAGGAGGCATCAGGAAGGGGATGGGAGATTTCAACAATGGAGGAGAAGCGGTCCGCGAGGGTCTGAAAATAAAGCTCCTCATGGACCAACACACACCCGGGTAGGCGCTCAATCTGTAACCCCAAGAACATTGCCGCAAGGCCAAGGTCATTCATCTAGTACGCCAAAGAGAGGAGACCCTTTGCCTCAAAGATCACAGAGGAGGAAGGAGAGGTGATGAGGAGGTCATCCACATACACCACAATGAAGGCAGACACAAGAGTCGTGCCATCAACAAAGAGGGAGGGGTTATACTGCCTACGACGATAGCCACCGCCAAGAAGGGTGGACGAGAGTTCCTTGTTCCACAAAAATGGTAAGAAGCGTGCAAGGGATAGGAGAGGAGGAGGAAGGAGGTGGGATGTAGAGGAAAGGGGGAAGGGGCACAGAGGAAACTCGGGAGGGAGAGGGAGGGGGCAAAAAAAGGACCAATCACGTAGAAAAAACTGAGGAAGGAAAAACTGGGGGGGAGATGAGATAGGGGCCGAAGAGGGAGGTAGAGGGACAGTGGGGAGAGGGTCAGAGGCGCAAGTAAGAGCACAAGCGGTGCGTGAGCGAGTGGGGGAAGAAACAGAAGAGGAGGGAGGAGTGTCCACGATGGAGAAAGGAAATGGAGATGCAGAGTTGGGAGGAGCAGGGGGAGGTGCACGGGGGAAAAGAGGCGGGGGGGAGAAGGGGGAGGAGGGACGGAAGGACGAGCCCAGGCAGCATGAGTGCGCAACCACGAGTGGGGGCAAGAGGGGACACTGTGTAAGGAATCCGGGCTAGGAACATGCAGGTGGGGGGAAACTATCAGAGAAGGAGATGGAGAAGGGAGNAGAAGAGGAGGGAGGAGTGTCCACGATGGAGAAAGGAAATGGAGATGCAGAGTTGGGAGGAGCAGGGGGAGGTGCACGGGGGAAAAGAGGCGGGGGGGAGAAGGGGGAGGAGGGACGGAAGGACGAGCCCAGGCAGCATGAGTGCGCAACCACGAGTGGGGGCAAGAGGGGACACTGTGTAAGGAATCCGGGCTAGGAACATGCAGGTGGGGGGAAACTATCAGAGAAGGAGATGGAGAAGGGAGGGGAGCGAGTGACGGAGGGGACCAAGAGGAAGAAAAAGGAAAGGGGGGAAGATTCTCCCGAGAGAGGATGTTGACAAGAGGAAGAAGGGGCGAGGGGTGGGTAGATGAGGAGACAAGAGGTGAGACTAGAGGATACGGTGGCACAGCGACAAGAACAGGATCTCCCATGAGATCGACAGGAAAGGACACCCGAGGAGGGGTGTTCTCTGGGACATACACAATAGAGAGGAGAACAGGATGTGCAAGCGAGTGGGAGAAGCCGCACGAGAAGAGCTCAGAGCCTAGGCTGTAGTTAGAGCAAGGGGTATCCAAGGATGGGAAGGGGGGAAGCCGGGAGGAGACACAAGATGTGACACGAGAGACGGCAAGATGGGAGGAAGGGGAGAGACAGACGGCGAACTACCGCACTGGTGAGAGGGGGGTAAATGAGGGGGGAAAGAGATGGAGGTGTGGGGGATGGAGCGAGAGGAGAGGTTGGAGGTGGGATCAGAGGTGAGGTACAGGCCAAAAGATCATAGGAGAGATAAGGAAAGACGTGCACAAGGGGAGGCCCCCTCGTGGATGCAGAAACGATCGGGGAAGAAAGGGAAGGAGCCGTAGGACAGGGCGGTAGGGTAGATGAAGAGGGCAGGAATAAAGTGGGAATGGGGGAAGGGGGTGAAAGGTCGGCGGCGAGATGGAAGAGGGTGGCACAAAGAGAGGGACAGGAGTAAGGGTGGCTACATGTGATGGAGAAGAGAAGGGGGCCACTAAGGGAGGAAAAGACTGGGAAGGGACATCAGCGACCACAAGGCCATTCGAGGTATAGGCCGTGGCAGTGGTTGGGGGAGGAAGACAACAGTCTGCATAGAAGGCACTGTAAGTCATCTGCTAAAAAAAATGATCGAGACAGACATTAATGAGTCGATGGACGACCAGGTCCCAGATGCGTTGTGCAAGAGAAGAAGGCGCGACCCCAAGGGTGAACAAGAGGCGGCCAAGCAGATCAAGCTCGCCAGACCATGAAAGAGCGGCGAGGTAGACTATATCCATGGTGCATCGAACCAAAGCCTAATTAAGGTCAGCAAGTTGACCAAAGCTGGAATGGTGTGGTGTCGGGGGTAAGAGGGCCAAGCAAAATCCGGTTCCAAATTCACGTGCAATAACGGGTTGCCTCATACCAAAAGCTAGGGCCTCGATCAAGGAAGTTAGCCTCATCCATCATCTTGCAAACGCCCTCAACAAGTGTGTGATTCTAGAGCTCGGCGACCCCATTCTGTTGTGGAGAATAGGGAATCGAGAGCTCATGAACCACACCCTCATGGTCAAAGAACAATGTTGTGTCACCAAAAGACTCGTCACCGCGATCAGACCAAAAGTGCAGCAACTAGTCATGACTTTGTCTCTGTACGGGCGCGTAGCACGACTGGATGGTCTGGGCAACATAGCTCTTAGTTTGAAGAAAAAAGACCGATGTGTAACGAGAATAGTCGTCCATCAAGTTGAGGACATACGTGACACGCTCGGCCAGAGATGCATCTTATAGAGGACCTAGGATGTCAGCATGCACGAGCTCGAGAGGAGCAAATGCACAAGAGGGGGAGGAGGGAAAAGGAATGCAATGCATCTTGCTGATTGCACAAAAGGTGCAATCGATAGCACAAGGGGCCCAAAAGGATGGGTCAGACAGGCCATCGCCGGGAAGGGTGTAGAGGAGGGAGGCAATGGTAGAGGAAGAGAGATGGCAGAGTTGATGATGAAGAAGGTGCGAGTGAGCTGAGCACAAGAGAGCGACAAGTGCAGCAGCATCAACTGTAGGCATAGAGACAAAGTGTGGACCAAGAACCTAGTACAAGCCCATGGTAGGAGGTCGGCGACCACGGAGTATGACGCGGCCACTAGCGCGATCAGAAACGGCGATGGTATCCATGGCGTAGGTGGTGGAGAACCAGCACACGTCGAGAGTCAGAACAGACAAAAGATACAAATTTAGATTTATGACATAGAGGATGGAGGACAAGGTGCAAGAGCTAGTGAAGGAGGTGTGGCAAACACTGCCAACACAGAACACAAGGAGGGGGGCCCCATCTCTGGTGTACACCAAAGTAATTACAAAGATAGGACTGAAGTCTATAAACAACTCGTGAACAGGACACATGTGATCTGTCGCAGCATCGCCGACCACCTAAGATGAAGCCACGACATGCTCAGTGCCGAAGAGGAGAAATAATGCAATCGTGTGGGGAAAAAGGGGAGGCATGCAAGGATTGGGCGAGGAAACACTAGGAGAGGTAGGACAAGAGGCAAAAGCAACAAGGACATCAAACAAAGGAGACGTACTAGCGGGCGGCGTGGAGCCAAGTACACCCTCAGCTAGGACACGACAAATGAGATCGATGATCGCATCCTCCGTAAGTAGAAAGGTGCCGCAAATACTGATGGTGGACGGACGGCGCTGGCAAGTGGAGAAGCACCGCACACCGCAGCATGTAAATGACTGACAGGGGCAACATAAGCATGACCATGCAGGAGGGCACACTAGCGTGCAATGCACTTGCAAAGATCAAGGACTGGTGGAAGCGGAAATGCATCGTAACGATGACCCACAACCTTGAAATTCAAACATGGGTGTGGACGAGCACCGCCATCACCACCACCACTCCCACCGCTGGGCGAGGCACGAACAGCAATAGCATTTCCGGAGGTGGGAGGAGGCTAAGCAGGGCATCAGACAAAACGCACTCAACAGGAGGGATGGCAGGCGGTGAGATCGCATGAGAGAAGGCAGGTCCAAGACCAGCAACGACAGATGTGACAAAATCCTTATTTATCGAGGAGGCGTCCGCGGTGAAAAGCTTGCCATGCAGGAGCTCCACCAGTTTGGCACCCAAGGACTTGTCAGGATGTTGGCGGAGAGCCCAAAGTTTGCGGTGGAGAGAAGTGGCGGAACGGAGAGAGTCAGAGGAGTTAAGTGCTAAATGGGTAGTCGAGGCCTCACGAGGGCATTCATGGTCAATCACCCCAAAAGTACACACGGATAAACTAGTGTACAATTCTACAACATATGGGGAGGATGTTTCATGGAAATGAGTTCCCATGAATAGGAATACTTCCCAGAAGTTACGTGTAAATTCTAGATACACAAGTATTTCAGTGTATAATACCCTAGAAGCTTCATCGAACTTGCTTTGACATCTCATATTTTTCAAATTATTTTCAAATAGGTGATAGACATGTACTTGTTGACTGACCTATTTTGTGTTCGTATACTATTTGTGTTATGCTTGTTTTCTCTTACCGAACCCATTTGTATCTTCCTTTGTTGTAACGCGCACTTATTGTCTTTCGGCTCCGATGGGTGAAGTATTCATATTATGGGTATTTGGGTCCAAAACATACACTCGCGTCCACATGTACAGGGTGAGAATGCCCGCTAGGAAATAACAAGGCGAATTTGCCATCCGAGTCGAACATCGCTGACTTAGAGAGTGACGTCGCTCCCTTTTGACATCGGTATCGCCGATGTCAGAAGCAAGAACGTCGAGACTAGTTGACTTCGCCTTCGACAGTTCTTGCCATCAAACCAGAAGCAAACCCCTTTGTGACACTGGGGGTTTCGTGCATTATGTTTGTTAGGAAATGCCAAACTTAAATCAAACTCCATAGTTGTACTACGGGGATGAGGTTTCAAACATTGGAATACACAAGTTCGAACACTTCGCATTTTCACTATACACCCCCAGATACACTCCCCATATACACTCGAGGTGCTTTGGGGGTTGGACGACTGGTTGTCAGGGTCCTGTTATGGAACGCGTGTGGATGATGGTTAAAAAAAATACACAAGTCGTAGTTCTGAGTGTCTATCTGCGACACTCTCCGCTACACCATCCCGATTCACTCCCGATATGGAGGGGGGGGTTCCCCCCCTCCAAGTCGAAAGTGTATTGGGGCAGTGTATTGGAGTGTGTATCTGAGGGGTATCGAATCCGTAAACTTGTGTACATAGAGAGAGTACCACAGAAGTGTTCACATGTTTCGTATCGATAGACATTTCAGATACACTCCAGGCTACACTGGCCACATACACTCGACGTGTTTGGGGGGGGGGGGGGGACAAGGTGTCGGGGTCCTGTCATGCAACGCGGATGGATGGTGGTTATCAAAAATACATAAGTCGTAGTTTCGAGTGTCTATCCGCGATACTCTATGCTACACCACCCTGATACATTCTCGATACGGAGGGGGGGGGGGTATGGATAGCCCTCTTCCCCCCCCTCCAGGTCAAAAGTGTATTGGGGCGGTGTATTGGAGTGTGTATCTAAGGGGTATCGAATCCGTAAACTTATGTACATAGAGAGAGTACCACAGAAGTGTTCAGATGTTTCGTATCGATAAACATTTCAGATACACTCCAGGCTACACTGGCCACATACACTCGACGTGTTTGGGGGGGGGACATGGAACAGTGGAATACACAAGTTCCAACACTTGATATTTCCACAATACACCCCCAGATACACTCCCCAGATACACTCGAGGGGAGAGAGAGGGGGGGGCGACAAGGTGTCGGGGTCCTGTCATGCAATGCGGATGGATGGTGGTTATCAAAAATACATAAGTCGTAGTTTTGAGTGTCTATCCGCGATACTCTATGCTACACCACCCTGATACACTCTCGATACGGAGGGGGGGTATGGATAGCCTTCTCCCCCCCCCCTCCAAGTCGAAAGTGTATTGGGGCAGTGTATTGGAGTGTGTATCTGAGGAGTATCGAATCCGTTAACTTGTGTACAAAGAGAGAGTACCACAGAAGTGTTCACTTGTTGCGTATCGATAAACATTTCAGATACATTCCACGATACACTTGCCACGTACACTCGATGTGTTTGGGGGGGGGACATGGAACAGTGGAATACGAAAGTTCGAACACTTTGTATTTCCACAATACACCCCTAGATACACTCCCCAGATACACTCGAGGTGCTTTTGGGGGGTGGGGTCCGCGACTGGTTATCGGGGTCCTGTTATGGAATGCGTATGGACGGTGGTTATCGAAAACACACAAGTCATAGTTCTGAGTGTCTATCCGCGACACTCTCCGATACACAACCCCAATACACTCTCGATATGGAGGGGGGGTATGGATAGCCCTCTTCCCCCCCCCTCCAGGTCAAAAGTGTATTGGGGCGGTGTATTGAAGTGTGTATATGAGGGGTATAGAATCTGTAAACTTTTGTACAAAGAGAGAGTACCACATAAGTGTTCACATGTCTCGTATCGATAGACATTTCAGATACACTACACGCTACACTCGCCATATACACTCGACGTCTTTGGGGGGGGGGACGATATGGAATAGTGGAATACACAAGTTCAAACATTTTGCATTTGCACAATACACCCCCAGATACACTCCCCAGATACACTCGAGGATTTTTGGGAGGGGGGAGGGACGGACTTCGTCAAGGTTGAGCAAATGACGCGAGCGGCCCCATTCAAGTATTGAGCAATGTCTAAACTATGGTGTTTCGAGTTAACAAGTAACTCACAGTGTTGCGATTAGTTTACGACATATGTGAGAAACGACAGATGTACCCATCATATCATTTATCGACTGATCTATGTCATCTTATATATCTAAAGACATAAAATTAAAAAACATGACAAACATAAGAAACAACAGGAACTCACAAGTGCTTCAACAATGTTAACAGTTCATTCACTAATTAAATGGTGTACTACGTAATGTCTACACACCTGTGAACTTCTAGGAACCTACCATATTGCATGTATAATATACACACATTACACAGTGTATTAAAATGGGACGATTAACCATAACTCCACGAGCGCGAGCAAGAAGAGTGGCAGTCTGTGTGAACCGATCAAGCTGACGAAGAGAGAAAGAAGGGGTAGCGGAATAGAGGAGGTAGAAGGCAAGAGCATAGCAATCAAGGTGAGAGGGATCCTAGTGCTCTCAGTAGCCGTGCATCCGAGCCAAGGACACGAAGCAGGGGGACCAATCTAAGTACAGAGTTCCCTAGATGTGCCCAGGAGAAAGAGTAAAAGGTAGCAATGTACGGAGAAGGGGGTGGAGACTAAGGCGGACTAGCTAAGTTCCCGCGTGTGTCATAGTGTCAAGGAGGGCCTCTGTGCGCGCAAGGGCAGCAACCGGGTTACCAGGAGAAGGTGTGCCAATAGGGATAGTGCCATCAGCACGGAGGACACTGCAAGCAGGGATAATGCTACCAAATGGCATGGCACCACCGTGCAAGATGGCACCATCAGTGCGAGGAATGCCGCCAGCCTCGACAGCACTGGCGAGAGAGATGGCACATTCGGGGGCGACGACGCTGCCAAAGGCTAGGTAACGCTAGGGGCGACAGCACCGAGGGGAGCGACAGTACCACCGAGAGCAACGGCACGACCTAGAGCTACAACATCGCTCAAGGCGATGGAACCGCTTGGTGCAATGACACCGCTGGGGGCAACAACACCACAGATGGCGACAGCACCGCCGGGGGTGATGCCATTACCGGGAGCGACGACACTACCAAGGGCGACGATACTACCAGGGGCAATAGCATCGTCGGCAGCGATAACACCACTGACTACAAAAGCACCATTAGGGGCGATGGCACTAACAGCCGTGACGATATTGCCCAAGGCGAAAACACTCTCGACAACAACAATTTTGCTAGGGGCGATGACAACGCGCATAGTATCAATGGAGGCACCAGCACCGCTGACGTCAAGGTCAACAACGCTGACATGGAGGACGGCAGGAATAGCAAGTGGCGCGTTGGAGGAATGAAATGCTGATGAGAAGGGGAACTATGGAGCCGGGAGGTTGGGTGTTGAGGGGGCGGCAAGGGGGGCCCCGAGCGCCTCGAGAGCGGCGGTGACAGTGGTCGTAATGGTAGAACAAGGTGAGAGGATGACAGTGTTGTTAACGCGGCCAAGATCAATGGAGGGCTCGGGGCACGGGAGGAGATGTCTTGTGGGAACAACTGATTGCATGCCGCACAAGCTGCAACAGTAGCAGCTAAGGTGCCTAAGAGACCAAGAGCTTCTGTGACGCTGCTAAGAGTAGCTCGAGGGGCAATAGACGCAAGGAATGAACAACTACAAGAAGATAGAACGGTGAACAAAGGAGAGGGGTGAACCATTTTATTAGGTGTGTGTCTAGGGAAGTGAATTAGGGGAGGGAGGATTAGAAGGGGAGCAAGAGGAGGGGGCACCAGAGAACAGAACAAATGATGGGCGAACGGACGAACCCAACACACAGTCAGCCAACGGAAAGGCACGGGCCGCGAACGAAGGAGCATGACAAGCGTTGAAGGAGAGCGGTACTGGGGAAAGAGAAGGGATACGAGATAGGGGAAGGACAGAGAGCGAGAGCAAAATAAAGGAGGTGAAAAGAAAGAGAGGTAGGTTAGGAGTAGGGGTGGAGGGTAGATAAAGGAGGGGAGAAGAACAAGGCGGGGAGGAGAACAAGACGCAAGAGAGAAAGAACGCGGACAAAACCCGCAAGAGGGCATACACGAGGTGCATAGAAAACAAACACGAGGCGCAAAGATGTAGAAAACATAGATGGGAGAGGGAGGGAAGAAGGAAGGACAAAAGAGGAGAGGCCAGGGACACGAGCGGACGGAAAAACATGGAAAAGAAAAGGAAAACAGACAAAAGGAGGAGTGAGAAAAACAAAATGAAAGAGGGATAGAGGAAGAAAAATAGAACGGGAAAGACGGGGTTAGAGAGAGAAACAGAGAGAGAGAGGGGGGGAGGGAGAGACCAGGGGAGGAGGAAGGGTGGGAGGAAGCAGTGGAGAGTAGATGGATGGTGAGAGGGTGGAAAGGGAGGGAGACAAGAGTGAAGAGAGGCGAGCAAAGGGCAGGAGGAAGGGAGGAGGACATGCAAGGAGGCAAAGAGGGGAAGAGAGCAAAGATGAGGGGGGATAGAGAGGGAGTAGAGAGAGGGAGAGCAAAGATAGAGGGCAAGCAAAGAGAGAGAGAGATATAGAGAGAGAGAGAGTGAGGGACAAGGAGAGAAAGAGAAAGAGAGAAATAGAAGCAGAGAAGAAGGGAGGGAGAGAGGGAGAGAGAATAAAAAAAGAGAGAGAGGGAGAGAAGAGAGAGAGACAAAGAGAGAGATAAAGAGAGAGAAAGAGGGATAGAGGACGAGATAGAGAAACACAAGACAATTGGGGGTGGGGAGGGTCGGATTAGGAGGAGAAGAATGGGGAGAGGGGAGAGAGAGGGGGGAGACACATAGGAACGAGAGAGAGAGAGAGGGAGAGAGGTAGAGAGAGCGAGAGATAAGAGAGAGTGGGGGAGAGAAGGGGGAGAGGAGAGATGATTGAAGCGGGGATAAGGGCAGGATGTTGGGATTGCCGGAAGGAGGAGAGGGGAGGAGAGGGGGAGGACATGGCAGCGGCGAACAACCGATGGCATGAGCCACCGAAGGAAACAACGGGGTGCCAATCCGGAGGGGGGAGGACACGTGGGGGCCGGAGGGGAATGCGAAGAGGAGGGAGATGGAGAAAACTTGGATGGCAGCGAAGAAGCAACGAAGGGATCAGAGGAATAGAGGTGGGGGCCAGTAGAACAATAGACTAGGGTCGGACGCAAAGCCAAAGCCAATGGAGGCGATCGAGCAATGAAAGAGACGATGGAGTCGGAGGTTCAGACAGTGAGCCGGATAAGGGAGTCAATATAAGCGGGTGAGGGAGGATGAAGAAAGAAAGGAAAAAGGGCCAAATAAGGAAAAGGGGAGAAGGAGAGAGAGATGGGTGATATTGTTAGAGGGAGGAGGGAAGAGGGAAAGATTAAAAGGGATCAAGGAACGGTAGAAAAAGAAGAACAAGAGTAAGGAAGGAGAGAGAAGGAGAGAGGGAAGAGTGAGAGATAGAGGGAGAGAGAGAGAGATATATATATAGAGAGAGAGAGAGAGGGAGGGAGAGGGAGGAAGGGAGAGAGGAGAAGAGCGGAGAAGTAAGGGGGAGAGGGAGGGAGTAAGGAGGGGAAGGCAAGGGGAAGAGGAGGAGAAGGAGACGGAGAGGATGTGAGAGCAAGGGAACAAGAGCAAAGGAAGAACGGCCAAAGGGGAATGTGGAACACATAGA
>SZWC01008006.1:81816-103312 GCA_023375785.1 Penium margaritaceum
GAGAGAGAGAGATATATATATAGAGAGAGAGAGAGAGGGAGGGAGAGGGAGGAAGGGAGAGAGGAGAAGAGCGGAGAAGTAAGGGGGAGAGGGAGGGAGTAAGGAGGGGAAGGCAAGGGGAAGAGGAGGAGAAGGAGACGGAGAGGATGTGAGAGCAAGGGAACAAGAGCAAAGGAAGAACGGCCAAAGGGGAATGTGGAACACATAGAAGGAGAGAGGAGGGAGTGGAGAGAAAAGAGAGGGGTGAAGAGAAGGATCATAGAGAAGCAAGAGGAAATGTAGGGGAGAGAGAGGGAGAGAGAGAGAGAGAGAGAGAAATCAGAGAGAGAGAGAGAAAGAAGAGAGAGAAAAGAAAGGGGAGGGCAAGAGCAAAGCGAGCGGGATGAGAGAGTTAGAACGAAGGGGTGGAGTACGACAAGACAAATGGGAGGGACAAGAAAAAGAGAGCAGCAAGAGGAGCACGCACGTGCATAGAGATGAAATTGGGGAGGGAGGCCGGCAAGGGCTAAGGAGGCAATGCGGAAGAAAATGATGGGGAGAAGAAGGGGAAAAAGCCAATAGAGCGGAGGGGAGAAGGACAAGGCAGAAGAAGAACAAAGTGCAGGAAAGAAAGGACATGGACACAAGTCACACGGGGGCACACGCGGCACAAAAAGATTGCACACGAGGCGCAAGGATTTTGCATAGACAATTGGGAGATGAAGGGGAGAAGGAAAAGGTGAAAATAGAGGAGAAGTTGTGGACACCTTGCAGACTGAAGAAGAGGGAAAGGAAGGCAAAACAGACAGGAAAAGGAATGACAATAGGAAGAAGAAACAGGGAGAAGAAGTGGAAGGAGGGAGAGAACAGAGAAGACAAATTCCAAAAGCAACAATGTCGAAGAAAAGAAACGAGCACACCGAGGGGTGGAGACGTAGTCCGGATGGGGAGAGGTGCAAGACCACACGAAGAAGTCCAAGCGCACCTAGGGGACCCAATGTTGGCAAAAATAGGACAAGTAGGAAGGGGAAGGAAAACAGCAAACGGGGTTTAAGGGGGGAAAGAAATGATGTGGAAACGAACAGTGGGGAAGGCAGAGAGGAGGGGGCTGGAAAAGGTCCCAATGAAGAGAAATGGGTGACAACGGTAGAAAGAGGAGAGGCAAGAAGGTGTTAGATAGAATAGCACAGGGAATAAGAGGGGGTGAGGAAGGGAGAGGGGGGATGAAGAAGGAGATATGGATGGAGATAAAGAAAGAGCAGAAGGAAAAATTTGACAAAGAGCGACAATGAAAGAGAGATAGAGAGGGGGGGTGGAGAGGAAAAGAGAGGGTGGGAGGGGTAACACGAAGGAGAGAGAAGAAAGGGGGGTAGAGATGGGGAGGAAGAGAGGGAGCCGAGGAAGGGGGAAGTGGGTAGAGGAAGAGAGAGAGAAGGAGAGATAGAGAGGAAACGAGAGAGAGAAAGAGAGTGAGAGAAAGAGAGAGTAAGAGAGAAAGAGAAGAGAAATAGAATAGAGAGATAGAGGAGAAGAGAGGGAAAGAGACAGAGAGAGAGAGAGGAGAGAGGGAGAGAAAATGGTAGAGGAGAGAGAGGGAGAAAGAGAGAGAAGATAGAGAGAGAAGGGCGGAGAGAAAGAGAGATAAAGAGTAAGAGGGAGAGAGATAGAGAGGGGGAGAGATAGAGACAGGGGATAGAAAGAGTAGACAGAACAAGGGGAGAGAGCAGGGAGAGAGAGCAGAACGGAGGATAGAGAAAGGAGGGTGAAGAGAGGGTGGAGAAGTGGAGCGGAGAGAGTAGGGAAAGAGAGAGAGCTGAGAGAGGGGAGGGAGATAGCGAGGAGCAAAGTGGGAAGGGAAAGAGTAGAGAGCAAAAAGAGAAGGGAGAGGGGAGAGAGAAAGAGAGAGGTAGAGGTAGGGTTAGAGATGTAGAGTAAGAGAGAAGAGATAGAGGGCAGACTGAGCAGAAAGAGCGACAAGAGGGAATGAGGAGAGAGAGAGAGAGCAGAGAGAGGGAGGCGAAAGAGAGACAGAGGAGAGAGGTGAAAGAGGAAGAGAAGGAGAGAGCAAAGAGAGGAGAGAAGAGAGA
This sequence comes from Penium margaritaceum, assembly GCA_023375785.1. Lineage (NCBI taxonomy): Eukaryota > Viridiplantae > Streptophyta > Zygnematophyceae > Desmidiales > Peniaceae > Penium > Penium margaritaceum. Next base: position 83,883 of record SZWC01008006.1, read on the forward strand.
GATAGAAGGAAAGAGAGAGAGAGTAGAGAGAGTAGTGGAGGAAAGAGAGGAGTGAGAGGGAGTAAGAGAGTGAAAGGGAGAGAGAGATGGGGAGAGAGAGAGAATTAGAGAGAGGAGAGAGAGATAAAAAGCAAAGAGGGAGAGCTAAGGGGAGTAGACGAGAGGAGAGAGAGAAGAGAGTAGAGAGAATAGAAGGATAAGTGCAAAAAGAGGGGAGAGAGAGAGAGAGCAGAGAGGAAAGAGAGCAATGAGAGAGGGAGAAAGATTGAGGGGGAGAGAGAGAGAGAGAGAGAGAGAGGGAGAGAGACTGAAGTGAGAGAGAGCAATTAGGGCAAAGGGAGAAATCAGAGAGGGAGAGCAAAGGGTGAGCAGAGAGAGAATAGATAGAAGAGAGAAAGGTAGAGAGTGCAGAGAGCAAGGAGAGGGAGAGAAAAGATATAGGGAGATCAAAGAGTGAGAGAGAAAGAGAAAGAAAGAGAGAGAGAGAGAGAGAGAAGAGGAAGAGAGTAGGAAAGAAAGAGAGAGAGAGAGCAGAAAGGGAGATCGGAGGAGAGGAGAGAGAGGAGAGAGTGGAGAGAGAGAAGAGAGAGAAGAGCAGGAGAGGGGATAAAGAGAGCATATAGCAAAGAGAGAAGAGAGAGAGAGAGAGAGAGAGAGAGAGAGAGAGATGGAGAGAGGGAGGGAGTGGAGTGAGAGGGAGCACACACGGTAGAAGAGAAAGCAGAGAGGGAGAGCAAAGAGGGAGGGAGAACTGAGAGAGAGAGAGAGAGAGAGAGATAGAGAGATATAGACGGGGAGGGATGGAGCAAGCAGGCATGACAGAGAGAGTAAGCAAGGACGAAGAGTAGAGGAGAGAATGAGAAGCGATTAAAGAGAGAGAAGGAAAGAGGAGAAGAGAGAGCAAATGGAGAGAGAATAGGGAAGAAAGAGCACAGAGAGAAATAGCGAGAGAGAGAGAGAGAGATAGAGAGAAATATAGAGAGAAAGATATAGAGATGAAGAGAGAGAAGAATAGAGAGGGAAAAGACTGAGAGAGTAAAGAGCAGAGAGAGAAGAGACAAAGGGAGAGAGAGGGAGATAGAGAGAGAGAGAGGGAGAGAGAGAGACAGAGGTAGAGAGATGGAATGAGAGACAGAGAGAGAAGACAAAGAAAGAAGAGAGAGAGAGATAAAGAGAGAGAAAGAGGAGAGAGTAAAGATAGAGAGAAAAGAGAAGAGAGAGAAAAAGGAGAAAGAGGGAGAGAGAGTGAGAGACCTAGAAATAAAGATGGAGATATAGAGAGAATAGATAGAGAGAGAGAGATAAGAGAGAGAGTGTAGAAAGAGGGAGAGAGAAGAGAGAAACAGTGAGAGAGAAAGAGAGACATAGAGAGAGAGTATTGAGAAGAGAGCAGGGGAAGGGAAAAGAGAGAGATAGAGAGATAGAGAGAGAGAGGAGAGAGAGAAAGAACAGAGCAGAGAGAAAGAGAGAGAGAAGAGAAGAAAGAGTAGACAAAGAGAGGGAGAGAGGGTGAGAGAGCGAGAGGGAGAGAGGATAGAGAGAGAGAGAGAGAATGAGAGAGGAGAGAGGGTGAGATTGCAGAGAGAGAGAGAGCGGATAAACTGAGAGCAGAGAAAGAGAAAGAGAGAGAGAGGAGAAAGAAAGATTATAGAGAGAGCAGAGAAAAGACAGAGTTGGGGGAGGGAGCAGAGAGAGAGAGAGAGGGAGAGAGAGTGCAAGGGAGAGAGAGAGATAGTGGAGAGAGAGAGAGAGAGATCGGAGAGAGAGCAAGGGAAGGGAGCAAGGAGAGACAGAGGGAGAGAGAGAAAGGGAGAGGGATAGTGAGCGGGGAGAGAGAGAGAGAGAGAGAGAGTGGAGAGAGAGAGAGAGAGATCGGAGAGAGAGCAAGGGAAGGGAGCAAGGAGAGACAGAGGGAGAGAGAGAAAGGGAGAGGGATAGTGAGCGGGGAGAGAGAGAGAGAGAGAGAGAGTAGAGAGAGAGGGAGAGAAAAAACTGAAAGCAGTCCGGGATGAGACCCAGCGTCAGATGGGTGGAGCCACATGAACGCAAAGGCCAACATGTTGGAGCCAAGGAGCCAAGGGCCAGGTGCAGGGAGGGCCCAGTCAGAGACGAAGGTGGGCAAGACAAACCTGCACGAGAGAGAAACAAGTAGGAGGTTAGTGGAAGGATGGAGGCAAAAAAAAGGACGGGGCAGCGACAAAGCAAAGCATGGACGGGAGATGTTGGATAGGTGGGAAAGCAAGGAGAGCAAGGGGTGGAATGAAAGGGAAGCCTCGAAAGGGGTAGACCTAGCGCGGAGAGACGAGGGCGTGCCAACCCAAGCAAGACATGGGCGGTGGCCACGGGAAAGGATGGCGAGGGCAAGGAGGGTGGAGAGCCACAACAGAAAAAAGAACGGTGAGGATGATAAGGACGTTGAGGGCGGAGAGCTGCATCAGTGGCGACACCGAGGAGGCCGGAAGGCCAGGGCTAGAGGGGGGGCGTAGGTGGCAACGGCGATGGGCGATGGCGGCAGGTTGAAAGAACAACGGCAAAAGCAGAAGCAGCGGGAGCGGAGACCTTAGGCGTAGTCACGGGCTTGACTCCATGTTGAATATGGCGGGTATAGGCCTACGAGGGGGGGGAGGGGAGACAGGTAGATGAGGAGAGAGAAAGAGTGAGACCCAAGAGCGAGGGCTCTCGGGTTGAGGAGGGGGGAGTGAGACACTTAGTCGCAGAGGGGGTTGTAAGCTCTCCATAACTGTGAGGGGCAAGGGCTTTCAAGAGCTGTGAGGGGTTGGGGCTTTTGAGAGTTGTGAGGGGGAGAGATCGAGGCAAGAGCGAGATAGGATCAAGATGGAAAAAATACGAAAGTTGAATTAAAAAGTGAGCGAGAGCAGCTTGAGAGCATGACCCCTATTGAGTCGCACCACAAGCCTCACGTGGCTTGCCATATGGTGTGGTGAGCTACACGAGACACATGAAAAGGCGCTCAAGCAAAAGACGAGCGTGGCCGAAAAGTGCACATAGGAGGGAGACGTACGTCTCGCAAGGAAACAACCTAGGAGACATGTTTAGGACTAAACTAGGCCTGTTAACATAAGTAGCACCAAATGTTTGCAATTCTAACATGACAGCTCTAGCAAGGGTGAATGCCCCAAGCAGAAAACTTGAACATGTTCAAGAAATTGATTTCAACAAAATAAATGCATGTCTTTCAATATCATAAACAAACACATCGTCTTACACAACATGTTATATTCTTAACTTTATCTCCAATATTCTTTCTTTATGCTGCTTCAACCTCACATGAAGTATATATCAAAATTTATCATTGTTCTCTACCTGAAGGGTGAATATTGTCCTCAAATGAAGCTTTTATTTGATCTTGTGATTTTGCAGTTTTTTAACAAAAAGGAAACGCAGTATTGTAAATCCCTTTTATATGATCTTTCTTTAAGTTCGAATATAACCACAGGCCTTTTACGACGTATTTTGAAAGATGATTGAAAATTTTAGTTTTTACCATATGGTTTGAATATGGTTAAAGATGTGTCAAGACAGTGATTCTTGAAGTTGTGTCACCTCTGTGGCCATTTCCGTGCATCCCTTACTCTTAACATGTCAATAACATCAACATAAAATTCTTTTCCTTACATTCCTTGACACACAACTCACATTGAATTTCAGCTAGGTATTGACAAGCAAAAGCCTTAATTATGTTGTTGCTACTATACTAGATGTATGAGTTGAAAATTTGATCAATCTTGTACATCTCACCAATAATTCTTCTGTTTGAAATTTCTCCGAGAATAATACAATGCAAGGCCGATATCACTCTTCATCAACCGCTTATCATGTTTTAAATCAAAAGGGTCTAATGTTTTACAAATACGATCCAAAGTCTCCAACATTTGTTTACACAAATCTTTGTAAGGGAAGTCAAAAGCATCGTGGGTAATCCTGTTGCCCTCAAAGCAGGCTTATCATTGGACACAATACCTAGGAATACAACATTCATCCTTTGCTCTTGAGTGCCAGTTCTTTGTCTACCACTAGAGCCCCAATCAGGAGAAGATCACACACTCTGCTTTGCCACATTACAACACAAGGCTCACACGTAATGGATGCAAAGGAGATTCAATCTATTGGTGGCAGGCCACCCCATGGAGAGGTTGATGGAACTAATAGATCACAATGTAATCCAACTATGCATACATGAAGCCTATCCTTTCCTACAACATCCATACATCACTTGTCCACTTTCTTGGAGATATGTTGCTCATCCTTTGATTCATACATCAGTTACCATAGACATTTGATAATGTTCTGAGTTGAAATAAAAGCAGAATTTGAAATAAAGTTAAATCCTTGTTCAATTGTCAAAATAAGAAAACATTTTCTCCAAGTGGCCTATTGGATTCCATAACCTACACCTCTTTCAAGGGGTAATTATACCTTGTACATTCCCTCTTCGTTACATCGGCAAAAGGCTTCAACAAACATCTTTGGTAGCTATGAAGTTTTTTCTAAAGAGGTACATTTGTGCATTAAGAGAACAATACAAACCATTCACTAACATCATGGGCCTCAAGATAATGGAATACTTAAGGATCTCTCTTCTGATATCTCTATAACAACTTTGAACACTTAGATAATGAAATTTGCACATTCACTTCAGCCTTCATACGAGGATAGATCCTTTAGAACCACTTCTCTTGGAATGAAGAGGGTCTCTCTGCATTTGCATATCTAAGCCTAAGATGGTAGGCCAAAAATAAGGCTTAAGATTTACTTATGGCATCATACACAGGTAGGAAAAGGGAAAGACATAAAAAACCACATCACAAGTGATTTGGTCTTTTATGCTTAGCTTTCAACATGAATAACACTCTCTGTGAACCTTTTTACTTAGCATCAATTCCATTCACTCCGTCTTCAAACAAAACATGGTTTGCACTTGTATTTCCAAAAGATTAAGAGGTCCTTAATTCTCTCATTTTCACAACAGATTGTTGACCCCTACTTCATTCCACTTCTAATACACATTGCGGTGACCACTAACTTTTAAACTACAAAAAAACAAGAGTAAAAAATTTAAAAAATCTTGGAATCAACCCATTGTAATGGAAACACTGGAAGCATCCTAAAAGTGGATGAGATTATTGGATCTATGATAATGAAATGAAATCATCTTCCATACAGTTCCAAGTTCACAATTCTTCACTGTTAATGTCGAAGTAAGCACATATGAATTTCTATCTTTCCTACAATTTTCTTTGGCTAAAATGAACAAGTTTCATATAGATACCCTCCTTAATGGTAAGGATATTCCATTGAAAACTTGCTTCATTTTATAGTTCAAGGGTTGAATCCGTGGAATGGATGATAACCACATGACATGATTATTCTCCTTATAGAAAAGGTATGTACTGAAGCCAAAAGGGAAAAAAACACATTTATCATATTCATTTGTCAATTTTGGAAAGACTATTACATAATTTCATTCATAGTGGGAAGTGGTGCACAAAATATATTAGTTTATGATGATGCTCGCCTCCAAGGATATGTGGCTCCTCCAATAAATCACTGCATTGCTAAAACCATGTGTCCCTTTTCCAACCAGATCTTGAGCCCATAAATAATTTCATCCTCTTCATACATATGGAGTCAAAGGTGGGACAAAAAAAGGGCTCATAATGCATTGCATTTATTAATCACCACTTATAAGGATTGTGGTGGAAACAATTTCTAACCAATCAAGTTAGTTAAGTTCTTGAAGAACACATGAAGAAATTAAGGCTCAACATTGGCAAGGCAAGGGCGCTATAGCCAAAACGTGATGGCATGGGCAATGCACATGCCCCATCTGAAGGGGGGAATTATGCGTATACGTCCTTTTGTCATGTTCAATGTGTATTCCCTGGATCATGCTATGCCTTGTTATGTATTTTATTTGAATGGTAAACCATGTTCTCTCTTAAACACAATGTTCCACTTTACAGCAATCACAATTTTTTTGTGTGTACGTCTTTCATGTAACACATTCTCATGTTTTATTATAACATTAAAATACATTTTAAAATGGAATACGTTTTCTTGAAATAGTGAAACCTAACTTTTCCACAACAACAATTACCTAAATTATCAATACTATTTACAACCTAACTTTTCATGACTAGCTTCAATTTTTCAAACCCCAAAAGCACACATCAAAATATTGGATGCATGAAATAAGTATGTGCTTGGGTATAGAGCTTCTTAACTAGAATTAGGTTATGAATCTCACAGAAAGAGCGCCAATCACTATTTTGGGTCTATAATTGTATGTATTAGACCCGAAATATGTAGCATACCTTCTATATACATACTTTTGTGAAAAAAATAATGATTTACATAACACCACAAAAACAAATTTTTATTCTCTTCTATCAGGAAATTAATATAGCATATCCTGAACCTCCATAACAGGGTAGGAATGTAACCTTCATGGTGAATGTGAATGTCTCATTGAAATACAATTTTGTATATAATGACGGATTTAATATGAGACAAACATATCATATTCAGATGGCCATAAGCATATGACCAATATGAAAATTTTAAAGCATGGCTAACATATGAAATAAACGTTTCAATTAGCCACAACACACATTTTTCATCAACTAGTCAAATTTGACAAAGAAATCTGTAGTTATGGGATACAAACCAAGAACTCCATTATGAAGATGTGTTTTTCATGGTGATACATGAAACCTTTTATAATCTTGTTAGGATGCTTCATCCACGCATGAGTCATTATGCCCAGATTGTGCTCTAAGGCCTTTAGACATATTCTTTTTTTAGGGGGAAAAAAACCTAAATTTAAGCCTACTATTTTCGTTCCCAAGGGCATGTCAATGCCTTCTTTGAGGATACCCATACCTTGATTATCTCCCTTAACCATTGGAAACGCTCTTCGCTAGGCTAACGTACCACCTTCTCTTTAGGTTGCATTACCTTCCACTATCAAAGCACACATAAAATACTTACTTACGCCTTTTCCATAACCTCCTCTTGCAACTCAAATAAGACCTATGGAAACAATACGACCCACAGAAAAACTCACATCACCTCTAGATCTAACAACACTACAACCATTTTCGGCACCATCTTTAGAACACAAATGGTAATCATAAATGTTGAGCGGGAAAACCCCAATCCCAGGGTACACCACCACCCATAGCTACACCATCACCAAAAGATGCACCACCACCCAAAGTGTTGTTCCATTTAATGTTCAGGGGTAGATTTCTTTCAGAATTTGACCGTCTAAAAAAGGCATTTTAGCATCATCATACTTCTTTGAAATTCCTCTTTTAAGCCTTTAGATAAGAAAACATCCTCCTAGGTGGCCACACTACACCCAAGGGGTATGTTTACTTGCTCAAGGCCCTCCTTACTACATCAATAAGAGCTTAAGTAGAAAGCCATATTCAAGTGAACCTCTTCATAAAGAATTTCATCCCTTCATCATGAAAAGGAAAATAACCCATTGAGTAAGACCACCATCCTAATGACCACAAACTACTACAAAAATCTCACTTCCGTATGGAAACAAAGAGCTATTTGAAAATAACATGGAGAATTATACCCGAGAACATCCCATGGAGACAACTTCTTCAACTCAACGCTTCTAGTTCTAGCCTTCATACTTCCTTAATAAAAAACTATAGATTTTGAAGGAACTAATGGTGTGTGGAACCTTGACATCAATGCAAGACAACACATCATATGTCATACTGACTGCGTTCACAATTTCAAGACATCAGCAACAAGGAAGCATAAGCAGTTCAAGGAATTGGATAGAACAAGGAAAATGGTCCCATCACACCATTTGCTTTTTAAATTTTGTCTCTCCCAATACTGGCTGCAAATGTTCTCTCTAGTACACCTCGTGCAATAAGGATTGCGAGTTTAAACTACATGAAAGTCTGAAGTGATTATGCTCGACTCCGGGAAATTGTCACAAGTGGAATCATTACACTAAAAAACCATCAAATTAGTCTTCAAGCTATTTGAAGACCCTTCTAAAACAGCTTTTAAGCCCAAAACAATGGTGGGGTGAAATAACATGAACCTTTTTAGCTCCACAAAATCTACGAACTATGTCCAACGTCAAGGAGGAGTTTTACTCCAGATCTCTTAAGAGGACCTTCATGGTTGGAGTTGTACTCATCAACATCGATCATTTCATACTCCTCTCAAAGATTTTCCCACCAACATCCACCAAGAAAACTCAATTGTTCCGATGTAAAAATTTGATATTTTTGGTGTCATTCCGACATAAATCAACTAAAAAAAGTAAAAGTATGAGAAGACTTGTAGCTTTTACATACTCAGCTAAAACTTCATCACATTCAAAGAAGTCTGGAATCCTGGAGCTAAAAAGCCAAATGGTATGTCCCTTTCAGAATTTGAAACAATACATTTTGAGGCCAAATTGCCACTAAAGGCTTGAAGCCCATTATTGAGCCCAAATTGGCCAAGGAGTCATTTTTTGAGGCTCCAACAAGCCACCCATGATGGCTTGGCGGTCAACATGCCCTTTAAGGCATGTTAAATGGTTTCTCAAAGGTTTTATTCCTTGGGTTCATGCCTGATTCTGATCATCAAACCAATATCGTCCATGCTTCAGCCTACACCCAGTTTGGAGTTCCCCTAGTCACGCATGATTTTTGTGCACCAGAAAAAGTATCGCACCATGCTTTTTACGTGATGTTTTGTTTTTGCATCAGTTTTAATTTTCAAGGAAAATAATGGGAAATTTTTATTACTAGAAACAAACAAAACAAAAATTTCAACCTAAACTTTCTCACCTATTTCAACTTTCATTTTGAAAAATACAAACCTTCCTATTGGAAATTAGCACCTTTTGTTCATGAAATACATCTAACAAAGGACCTTGTCAACCTTCATCAACTTTATCCTGAACTTGGGATGAATGTCAACACCATCAAAGCAGATTGGTGTTTTCAAATTATTTCTATCACACAAACTGTAGAGTTCCACATCAACAACAAGTGAAGCATACATTGACCAAGGGGAAGTGCATAACTTGTTCACTCAATTTAAAGTTCACATGTCAAATTCTTCAAAAATTTTGAAAAATCTAGAGAAGCCCCTCTAACAGCATTTTGTGTCTTTAGAAATCTGTGTTCAAGCCTTACGACAAGGAAATATCCTAATAAGTGGCCACTTTTCGTCCATCACTTAGACCCCTTCCAATGGGTACTTCTACCTCCTAGATACCACTTTCCTAAATCAGTCTAGAGCTTCAAAAGCAATCCATCTTCAATTGTACGTCTTCAAGAATATTTACATGATTTCACTAGCAAAAGGAACTAATCATTTTGCTTACGTCAATAGCCGCAAGACAATAGACTACTTAAGCATCCCACTACAAGTTGCTCATTAACAACTACATCCATGTTCATCAATCCATCCTCTAATGCTTGGTGTTGTTCTCCATTCAACTTCAGCTTCTACCTCTTGATTAAGCATTATATGTTAGTCCACATCATGTAGAGCATGCATTTTCATACCATCATAGTGAAGTACAAGATAGAGAGCCGGAGCTTAGGCAAGTTCTTATTCCATGGCAAACTACACAAGTTGGAAAAAGGCATCATCTAGAAAAGTTTGTTACCATCACTATTACTCTTGAAGTGTGTATTGTAAGGTACATGCTTTTGCAATAATAAACAATTCCAATCAATCCATTTTCTATCAAATCGTCCATTTCCTAGTAGAAAATAGATAAGGCTTTCTACTTTGAACTCCACTCAAACAGGACATTCATAATTGTGTAAAATCTTGAAGAATCCACGATAACCCAGCAACATTCAACCTAATCTTTCATTATGAACAAAAAAATCAGAGAAATCAACTGCCCATCTGTATGATTTATAACAAGATGAGTCATACAACAGATAATTGCTTTCAGTTTCTCAAAGATCTTAAGAAACAACTGTAAGCTAACGTAATTACAACTCAAGTGAAAGGTTGAAGTGATAAAAAACAGATTTTAGAACAACATGCAGATGCATATTCTTTTCCTTAATTCTTCCATTTTTTCCTTAACAATTACTTAATGAAAAAAAATAGACTTTAAAGGAAGTAATGGTGTGTTGTACCTTGGCAGTAGAGAAACAGAGCACATGATGTTTCAACCTAGCTACCTTCACAATTTCAAGCCATGAGCAACAATATATTTTGCACTGTCAATAACAAGGAAAAATAACGGCTTCAGTATAAATGACATATCAAAGCCACTTACAACCACCATATCATCTATATTATAATGTCCTCTATTTCAAAGGACTAGCAAGAAGTTTCGTCTCTATAAAAACTCATGCAATGAGGATTACGATTTGAAGTTAAATCAAATCTCAAAACATTTTGATCCTCCCTCATTTAAGGGAATGTTTTGCAAGTGAAACTTGTCAAAACAACAACCTAATAAAACGCAAAGATCCTCCCTGACTTAGGTTAATGTTTTGAAGACCATTCTATAGCTGTGGTTGAACCTCAACAAAAACACTGGAGAGTAATGATGTAAACCATTTTAGCACTAAAAAATCAAAAATTAAGCTTCAAGTTTTGGGGGATTTTCACTCCAACTCTCTTAAGAGGACCTTCATTGTTGGAGATGTAATGATGAACCTCCTTTAGGTCATGTTTCTCTCAAAGGTTTTCTCACCATCACCCGCTAGAAAACTCACGCAATGTGTAACAACACTTTGATGTTCTTGGTGGTTGATCCCACACACTTCAGCTCGTACGGGTTCAAGTATGAGAAGTCTCGTAGCTTCTACATGGTTGGATTCAATATTGAGGTGCACTCAAACTAGACTTGACCCTTGGATCTTGAAGGATAAAACATATGACCTTTTTAATTCTCAAAACTACATGTTTTAAGCCCAAAATGCTACTTGGGGCTTGAAGCACGTTGAAAAATCCCATTCAACCAAGCAATCCATTTTGATATGCCTAAGAAAATCTCGCTTAAAAGCTTGACGATCGACATGCCATTTTGGGCATGTCAACCAGTCCATCAGAGGCGTGATTCAATGCGGTCATACTTGATTCCGAAAATGAAAACGGCTTGGCCAATGTCAAACAATTTCAAACATTTCCATGGGGTCATGCTTGGTTAAGATTTTGCAAATTCATGTCATTTTCTTGCACTAGAAAAAAGCCTACACACTTCTTTTCATAAAGAGATTGGTTTCTATGCCACTTTGCTGCTCAAGGAAAGCAATGGGTAATGTTTTTATGAGAAAAATACAAAGAACAATTTGAGTCCTAAATTGATCACTAATCTCAACTCTAATTTGGGCCATGTAACACCCTTCTGATTCGTTTCATGCACACCTTATTTCCATAAATTACAACATCATATTTGAAAGTGACCTTGTCAAAATTCATGAGTATTATCCTCAATTCAGTAGCAACCTACACAACATAGAAGCAATTTATCACCTTCAAAATCTTTCTAAAATACATCCAAAATTTTTCTACAACAATTAGTTCACCGTTCATTGATCAAGTGGGGGGTTGTTGGGAATTGCTTTCTCTATTTAAGGTTCACGTGTAAATTGCTCCAAAATTGTGGCCATTGGTAGATGAGCCATTCAAATAGCACTTCACGTCATGGAATGTATGCATTCAAGACTTTGTAAAAGGCAACATCTTCTAAAGTGGACACTTTGGAACCATCACTCAGGCCCCTCTAAGAGGTCCTTTTACATCTAGAAGGCCCTCTTTACTATAATAGTAAAGATATTCAACATAAATTTATTTTCAACTGTATCTTTTTATAGAGAGCCACATCTCTTTATCAGCGAAAGGATATTAACCCATTTGTTGGCATCACCAGCGTTTTTATTATAGACAACTTAAGAATCCCACTTTATCAAATCATTTATATACACTTTATCTGCGTCGATCCAGGCTAGAATGCTACGAGTTTTTTTCATTCAAGTGTTGCTGCTACCATAAAAATAGTTTTTGAGCTACTTAAATTCATGTAGAGAGGGCCCTTCTATTCCTATAGTGACACTTAAGATGGATAGTTGGAGGTAAGGCCATGGCTTATCGTATGGTAAAGTATAGAATTTGGTGAAGGGCACCATGTTCAGAAGTATTTTTTATTCGTTGTTCATCTTTGAGGTGTGTGCTTTTATACTAAGCATCAAATCCAATTAGTCTCAATTCATTCAAATCTTCTGCCACGTGGTAAAGAGAATAGAGTTCAAAGCATGTCTTTCTACTTCAAACTCTTCTCGACTAGCAAACTCATGCTTTTCAAGAATGTTTTGTGTGCTTTTATCCTTATCCCAACCAAAGTCCAACACACAGCACCATCACCACCAATTAAATAACCACCACCCATGTCTACACAACGAAAAACAATTCCCCAAACACCCGTGGTTGCACTAGGAGCTCGTGAATTCATGATGAATTGTGTCATTTTGGTGCCACGAGGGTGTGTTGCCCTACTTCTGAATCACCATTATCGTAACATGCTCCACCCCTCCGGCGTACTCATATTTGGCAAGCTCATGGGGCCACACAAGTAAGCATACTTCCACAAAGTTGAAATATGCATTTCGTTCTCAGAATTGCAAAATTGTTTCAGCATTTTTGGTCTAAGATGGGAACCCCATCTTTCCATCCCTTTCCATAGAGCCAAAACGCCTTACAAAGATTATCCTTACCAATAGAAAGTGTCTTGTCATATGCTTTGGTTTGCTACAATGTATAAATGACTTAGTTTGAGATCCAAAACTTAGGCCCTTGTAATAGTCATCTCAGGAGGGCGCATGAATTGTCGCCTTAGCCATTTTGGTTGAGACGCACTGCGACTAGAATGGACGAGGTCGTTTTAGGGCAAGAATGTAAATCACGCATCTTAATCCTACTTATCACACGTTGCAACTCCACGTTGAAACAGGTCCCTTGTGCCCCTTATGAGTGGAGGAGTGACGCGATGGAGTTTCCATCGAGACACTCCCCTTCCTTCAAATCTAGCCATGAGGTTTTTTGTGGGTTAGAATTTCAAAAGGCACGCATGGAATGATGATAAATTCTATGATGAAGAAAGAATTTCTAAGGGAATTTCAAAATTGGCAGCTAGATTACATATCGGTTAATATGATTACATTGGAAGCAGCGATGAAACAGCATGGCATGCATCGTTTGAAACGTGTCCGATTTGCCTCACTTGTAAGGGGATGCACCCAGTAAAGGTCTAGTCCCACGTGCAGTAGAATCTGTATGCAAGCTGGCTCACCATTGCAAAGTTGTCTTCTGTTTCTGGGTGCTGTATGTGTTTCTATATTCTTTTTGACATGTGGTTGGTTCCGAATACAGAAAGGCCAACGGGATGGTCCAGTTTATTCTGCTAGGCATGAAGCTTCGCCGCGAAGTTCGTAGGCTCGGGTAAAGTGACCCCGACTCCACATAAAAACCGAATGTTTCTGCTTTCCCAACGATGAAATGTTACCTTCGAACGAGCACAGTTCGATCTGCACCGATTCTCTGCGTGCTTCTGAAAGCCTTAGGGTGCCTATTCGTAACTCCGGAAACAGCGACAAAGCTTTTGCGCCTAGGCCTTAAAATTTAGCATGTAAGAAAGTCACTAAACAGATACCGGACAATGTCATCATTCGATTAACTGGAATGGTTTGCTGCAGGCATTGGTGACGGTTTTGAAGAGTGGGCCCCATAGCGTAACGACAAACGTTGCAGCTTCGATCTCACTGTGCTCAATTTCCAAATGCGGATACAGCGTGAACACCATGCCAATGATTCTGACCACAAGAATGGAGCTCGATGTCGTCATACGTTGTAAGCATTGACACTTCACGCTCGATTGCTAAATGCTGCGCTGTCGGAGGAAGATTCAGACCTGCCTTCAGCTCCGTCAAGCTCTGGAGCAAAACTGCCGACTTCAAAAGGAGTGAACCAGAGTTAGACGGAGTTCTAATATGTCCATCGTTTCGGTCGATAGATCACCGATGTCCATAGTCGAAAACGAAATGACAGAGGTGTCCAGAGTCGAAAAAGGAAAGCCAGCGGTGTCCATAGTCGTGAACGAAACCATAGCGGTGACCATATGTTTCATCAAGCAAGCGAATACGGGCACGGCTGATATTTTTTTCATGTATACATCAAATTAGATGTGGATTTCGACTTCGAGCTTCGTCGGTCATCGCGAGCTCGCAGGAGGAGTTTCGTGGCGAAACCTCCCTGCGATCTCACAATGACCCTGCAAAACCCCCCAGTGTAACTAGGGGGTTTGTCTGATATTTGGGGGGGGGGGGGGGGGGGGGGGGGGGGGGGGGGGGGGGGGGGGGGGATGATTTGCGACATGACGCGCATCCTGTCGCGAGTTTTGGAGTTCGCACTTGCGACCTCCAAAACTCGTGACAGGGTTTCTTCTGACATCGGTGATGCCAGTGTCAGCATCGCCCACTTCGCCCTTGAAGTCGGAGAAGTCCGATTTTGAAGGCGTGGGTGCAGTTTTTTATTTTTCCGTTTTCGCTCGCACGAAGAAAGACGGGCACCGCTGTCGTGTCATTTTTGTCTATGGACAGCGCCGGCTTTCCGTTTTTTACTCTAGACACCGCCGGTTGTTCGTTTTCGACTATGGACTCCGCGGATCTATCGATCGGAACGATGGACTCCGGAGAATTCACGCCCGCCAGAGTTAATGTTTTATGTAACCTCGTGATTGATATGCCGAACGGAGCGTAGATGGTGAACAGGTGGAAGTTGTGAGGCAGAACACGATTTAGAATTTGTGCCACTTGAGCAGTTAATAATTAACGGTAAGTTTACTCCGATGACAAGTGTTGAGTTTTGAGGTCAGCGAGCGTGTTCGGGTCTGACGATTTCAACGCGACAAGTCCACCCTCGAAAGCGGCCGCAGACACAAAATAGATATGATGCATCCATGCATGAATGAGGCAACATCTAACATCAATTTGTGACAGCAGGGCAATGAAATCAGTCTGTCATTGGGCAATGTAACATGCAATCATGATTGATGAATGAAATGTCGCCAAATAGGTAGTCATCTGACCACCTCGGATTGATTTAGGTAGATCCTTTGCATGATATCTGCAGGCATGGGTGGTTCAGTGTATCCAGACCATGCCACCTGCCAATGGCACAGTCGGCTCACAGTGGAAGACGGAACAGCCCCATCAGAACGGTCATCGATGTCCTCCCATAACACAGAGAACGCAAACCCTAGACTGCCAGTTTGCAGGCGAGGCAAGCCGTAGTTGCCTCGCCCGACGCCATGGCGAGAAGCCAGTCCACATCTGTAGTTGTTCCTGTTCGTGGTGCTGTAGTTAAGAGCACCGTCACCACTATCCAACCCCTCCAGTGAGAGCTCATGAAAAAAGCTCTATCCAAGTACTTCAAGCCACACCCAA
Organism: Penium margaritaceum; assembly: GCA_023375785.1. Lineage (NCBI taxonomy): Eukaryota > Viridiplantae > Streptophyta > Zygnematophyceae > Desmidiales > Peniaceae > Penium > Penium margaritaceum. Next base: position 99,350 of record SZWC01008006.1, read on the forward strand.
CTGTAAGCGGCTACCCAGGTTTCTAGTGCGGTGCTTGTGACAACAACTACTCTGGGGGAAGCGATCACATGATGGGCAATAATGGTGCTGCAGTGTGCAACGTCGCCAAGTGCAAGACACCGCCTCCAGGTGCACGTGCTTTGCTCGGCTTGCCTGCTCTGCCAGTATCAAGTGAGAGCTTCAGTGGTGCAGACTCCACCCTCTTCAATGGGAAGGGAGAATCATGGGGTACCAAGGACCAACCTGTCAACTGGGCGTAGGTCACCGTTAACGCTAGCGCAAGCAAGCAAGAGAAGCTGTTGGAATCTTTGGCAGTGACGATGAAGATGATGGCGGTGACTGCACTTCCACGTGTGCTCCCAGCAACCCAGCCATCTCCCTCTTATGCAGCGGTCCAGCCGTCTCCCTACAGTCCCTCAACTACAGCCGGCAAAAAAGCATGCACGACCACCTTGACAACTAAGGCTGTTAAATCGAGACCGACATCGGTCTCGATCTCGAATTGTCTCAAACTGTCTCGTATCAAATGTCTCGTACCGCACTGGATCGAGACAATCTCGCACGTCTCGAGCGAGACGAGACGAGACCGAGACAGGCAGGTTACCATGTCGGTACGGTACGAGAATCTCGTATCGTACCGAAGGGGCAAATGCTTTAAGAGGTACGCGATGAAGCGCAAGTGCAGTAGAGGGTTTGAAATACAAGTGTGACGTTCAAATTTCGTGTTTTAAGTGTAACCTGGCCTGTGGCAGCAGTTGGCAATCTGCTACATTTTGTCAACTCGTCGCTCGATTGAAGTAAAAACTTCCAGTGCGTACCGCAGGGGCTGACGTGGATCAGCGTATAAAGATAGAGAAGTGTAGACAATATAAACATATGCGCATGGTTTGTCTATATCTAAACCACTTGAGCGTTTGAACTCGAGAAATGTGTCCGTTGATCTTGCTATATAACAGTGTGTTTTTACGCGACCTTCCATGCAATGTTTCATTGCCGCGATATACAAAACCACATGCTAGAACGCGCCCTCAATCATGCAAATTCGAGACCTCGCACATTGATGTCGAGATCGGTACGAGATCGAGACCCCCCATGTGCACGTTGGTACGAGATCGAGAATGTCTCGATCGTGACCAATGGTACGAGACAGCTGGTAACGAAAGGTTCGAGACCGACTTCAAGACCGAGATTTCTTGTCTCAATCTCGATTTAACAGCACTATTGACAACCAAGCAAACAAGGAGTACCAAAAGGCAGTGGTAAAGGTGATGGAAATCACAACTGTTCCCATTTCCTTCTACCGCCAACGAGCCATGCTCGAGGTCATCGATTGTGCCAGTCGTACCACGTCTAGCTTCACGCTTCCATCCCATGACACGATGGTCGATACCCTTCTGCCTGAGTTAGACAAGGAGCTCGCCGACATGGAGCAGCCCCTGCATGCAGGTTGGGACATCTACGATGTAACGCTTGGGGTGGATGAGTGGTCTGACATACACATCAGGCCCATCTACTCCGCCATGGCTACAAATGCTGAGGGTACAGCACATCTCTTTTCTCGTGATGCTACAAGAGTTGTGCGTGATACCAACCATGTTGCGTCAGTCATTAATTTGGCCATCAATGAGGTTGGAGCAGAGAAGGTGATCATGGTGATCACTGATAATGCTTCCACCAACTTGAAGGCTTTTAAGGCATTGCGCACCAAGTATCCCAATATCTTTTTCACGGGATGCGTGTCTCACATCCTTGATCTGGTTCTCAAGGACATTGCAAAGACTGAGTAGGGCACTACCTTGCTTGCAAAGTGTGACAAGATTGTGTCCTTCATGCAGAACAAAGACATACTTTGGTCGTGGATGAAGGAGGAAGGGGGGGGGAGGTGCTGCTTCCATCATGTCCCACACGCTTTGGATCTGTGCATCGTATGCCAAAGCGTCTCATCGTCATGCAGCCCACCCTCAAGAAGATGGTGAATAGTCCCAAGTGGCAGCAGATTGGAGGTGCTGGTCGTGATGTTGGATTTTGCAGCAGGAAGAAGGCAGTCTAGCATCTTGCCCGCCAGCGTGTATTCTGGATCCAGGTCAAGGTGCTCGCCAAACTGATGACGCCGATTCTTGTCGCTCTACGCAAGGCTGACGTTGCAGGTGGGACCTCTGGCATCATCTATGTGGCTCATCTTGATGCAACGGAGCAGCTGCGCAGTGTTGGCGTGGCACGTGGCCACAGTCGTATTATTGTGAACCCCACGTGGGTGAAGTTTGCCATGGAGAGGCTTGTGGACAGGTGGACTAAGCAAATGAACTATCCTGTCTTTGCTGCTGCACTCCGCATTCATCTGCATCACTTTGGCCATAACTTTGATACTGATGAGAAGACAGTGGAGGCTTGGAATCAGGTTGTGGCTGCACTTGTGCCCGAGAGTGAGCAGGTGGCATTGGAGGAGCAGCTGGACGCTTTCACCAACGGCCGAGTGACGGTGGAGGTTGATCCACATCGTCTGAATGATGTAGAGAGGACGAAGGGTGCAGTGGCCAAGGTTGTGGCTGGAGAAGTTCCTGCTTTCCGCTGGCATGCCCGCCAAATGACCTGGATGAGTGCCCCGTGGAATCTGGCCATGAAGCTGTTGGTGCAGCCGTGCACTTCGTCGAAGAACGAACGGGTGTTTTCCAAATACGAGTTGATCCAGACAGTTCACAGGAACAGGATTAAGACGTCGACGCTTGAGATGTTGGTGAGGGTGAATGTCAGGCTGACCCTGATGTATGGGAAGGTGGAGCCAAAGACCCTTGCGGCATTGCTAAAGGATGTAGCAGATGAGGAGGTAGCCGCAAATCTGCTAGCCGCAATACGCGAGCAGCTCGCAATGCTGACGCAACATCTAGCAGCACTACAGCCGTTGATACAGCTATCGCAACAGCAGTTGCTATAGCAGTAACAACAACGACAGTAATATCAGTAGTCGCCGCCCTTCCTTCCAGTCGGGCATGCTGGTCCCGCCGTTTCCTCTGCTACATAGTATTTGGCGCGGCAGCATACCCTACGCCAAAGGCAGATTGTGTCTTCAGTCAAAAGACCCCGCTCCGGGTGCTGGCCGCAGGCCAAATGACTTTGAAACCCTGCACCCGCCGCTCTAGGTTGGCGAGCAGTTCCAGAGCTGGGAGCTCAGCTTCCGCATTTGGGCGCAGGGTAAGGGCATGTGTGTTGTTCTTCTATGCCCCATGGCCACTGCTATGGGTTGACGGACAGGTTGGGCATGCACTGCTCCCTTGGAGTAAGTCCCCCAAACCTTGTTTGTGGTGCAAGTCCAAGCGAGACACCAAAAGTGTAGCGCAACGGATAGCATGTTGGACTTAGGGACAACAGGTCCTGCGATCGAGCCTTGATGTGCGCAGGAGGTTTTTTGACCTTCTAGCACAGGGGAAGTTTCTTAGACATTTCTCCATGCATGAGGAGAGTGCGCCACTTGGCGGTCAGTGGATGCGCCAATTGGCGGACTGGTGAGGTGGTGTGGAGTGACCACCCCAAAAGTGTCACTACCCACACACCTTAGAAGCCAGGCCTAGGACTATATGTACCAGGCTCATTCCTCATTCTAATTACACAATCTGGCCTTAGATGCTCCTCACAGAGTTGTCCAACTAAGGAACAGTATAAAGAAGACACTGGTTGGTCTAAGCCTCAGGAGTTAGTCTTTGACTAGCACCTCGCGCGAAAGTGACCAAGTGTTAAGTGGACACAGTTGCTAGCAAGTGATTGCCTAGGAATTGCTCAGTGTGGAACCGTGATCCTGAGGGTGATATCTTCTCCTAGCTGAAATGCTAGGAGCGGACGGCAGGTGCTATTGTGTCGGCCCTGTTTTCTAGTCCGTTTGCCTCAGGCCGGTTGACAAAGGGTTATGGGCCCACACTGACCAGTTGTAAGGCACGCTTCGCTCAACTCTGGTACGCTCTCTCCAGGTGC
>SZWC01008007.1:18957-48390 GCA_023375785.1 Penium margaritaceum
TCCCCCCCCTCCCCTCCCTCTTGTACCCAGCTAAAGGAAACTGGGCACATTGCAGTTACCTACGCCGGATGTGACTAGAGTAGTCCCTATTTTCCTAATGACTAGAGTAGTCCCTATTCTCCTACCAGGCCGCCAGACATGTGAAGTTGCTAGTTCAAATGGATCTCAAAAGGAGACATTTCCACAAAGGTTTCTACAGTGCAAGATCTTTCCCGTGCTCAACCGGTGAGCCTATCCATACTTGTGCTTGGTGCAGATGCAAAGGTATTGTCCTCGGCAAGCGGGAACACGCTTCCACTCACTCCAAGGAACTGGGAATTGTGTCCAGGGTTTCTTTGCAACTCCCTTAGTATACACAACAGGAACACTGGTTGGGCCTGATGATGGTGTAGGGCTGGGTGAGGGAGGGGTAGATGAAGGAGAGCTGGGTGGAAGAGCGCTGGGTGGAGGAGAGTTGGGTGGAGGAGAGCTGGGTGGAGGAGGGCTGGTTGGAGGAGAGCTGGGTGGTGGAGAGCTTGGTGGATAGCCAGGTGGATTGACTGGGCCTATAGCAAAAGCAGTACTGGTCACAACTGCACACGTGTTCCTCTCTCTATAACAATTGCAACTATCAACGCTATAGGCATTATACACATAACCTGCACAAAAAGTGCGACAGCTGGTACTAGCATAAGAATCACGATCATGGATATCGTTGTTGCCATCCAGAAATCCAGTGACATTGCAAGTGGGGCAGCAATCTATTCCTATGCAACGGTCAACAAGGGCCCCATAGAATAGATCCAGCAACAAAAACAATAGCAACGGTAGTGGTAAGGGTAGGACAAGGCCAGGCCGGGATTGCATGGACACGTGAGCTGTAGGATGACCAGCAAGGACGGTGTGAGGATCCATTTGTCTGGATGCGCTTGGAGGGAATCCAGCTGCACCAACATAAACAGTGCAGAAAACAAAAATGGCATGGATGAAAACTAGGGGGGGGGGGGAGGAGCACCCTGGGGACTGGAGGGTGAAATNACACAAATAAACATGTAGATAAAAAAAAGGACAAGGGAAAACGAAGTAACCAGAATGCAAAGGGCAGAAATGGTGGTCGTGGACCGACAGGCCATGAGAAGGGGTTTTCATTCCCCTTGTTTCCGGGAGTGGGATACCACACTGGGCTTTGGCTGAGAGGTCCTTGGATGTTGAGAAGGCTTTCACGTTTTGAGATGATGATAAAAAACGGTTGGAAAACCACACTCGTAATTTTTTATCTCCTGTTTTCTGCACTCCCATGAGAGATCGCTGATGTTGGCAATCCGCCACAAGTTTTGGCACCTCTATCTCTCTACGTACCATTTGGAAACATCGGAATGGTCCGAGCCTATAGCCCTTGCCAAGGGCTACTCATGAGTACTGCTCGCGGTCCAATCAATGCCCTGTGCTACCTGAATGGCTCCAGTGACATGGACAAGGTGTTTGGGATGCTGAGGCATGCCAAGTTGCGAAACCTGCTTTTCTGGGGCCGTGGAGGCATGCTGATGTGGCAAGCAATGTCTGACCTGGCCCTGTCACTGGGGCTATTGGGACTCCATTGTTGGAGGCTGAATGGTGCCAGAAGTTTTCAATAACACATAGTGTGATAGAATCTCACATGTGTGGTAATGTCTTGTTGATCATGACTCCCCCTTGGTTGCAAGTGAACCTGCGGCTTGCTCCACTATTTTTGAGAGGCTAATTACTCCCTAGTGTCCTTGTCCATTCCAATTTTTGTAAGAGTAGTCACTTTTGCCCCAAAATCCATTGCTCGTGTTGTCATGTGACTGTGATCGCTTGCACGTTTTCTTCCATTGCTCCCATGTTGTTTCTTACCAGCGCCTGTTTCAACTAGCTTCTGGATGTAGTCCCCATCTTAAGACCCAACAAGATGTGACTTATTTCAAAGCCCATTTCAGGATGGAAAGCTCTCCATGCATTGAAGACCATGGTGTTTTCCATGAGGATGAGAAAGCACGAATTTGCTGCCAACCTATTGCTCCAAAGTGCATGCTTTTGTGAGCATCTTACCCTTCAAGCAGGCATCTCATTAACTCTTGACCATAGAGGCAGAAACCAGAAGGAGAAAAACTCAAAGAAGTAGCAATAGCTTCAGTAAAATACTCTTACTACAGGTGGTGAACTGATGGTCATCACAACAAAAATGCTTATACTGGCAGAAACTTCAGCATAGTTGTCTTGATTTCACAGTTTCTTGCAATAACAGTGATCATACACTTGATCATTACAGGATGGGGCGGCATGAGGAAGGGTGCAAGAAGATCCATTCATGCTAGGTGAGGTCAGAGAAAGCTTGAACTCCTCCTTTTCTTTCAATGAACAAGTTTTAGCCTGTAGTTTACAGCTATTAGAGAGGAAAGGTTAAAATTTCTACTGAAATGTGGTAACTTAACCAGCCTATTCAATGCAACCAGTCCTAGATCCTCTCCCCTCCACCCCCTTCCCCCCNCATTGCAGTTACCTACGCCGGATGTGACTAGAGTAGTCCCTATTTTCCTAATGACTAGAGTAGTCCCTATTCTCCTACCAGGCCGCCAGACATGTGAAGTTGCTAGTTCAAATGGATCTCAAAAGGAGACATTTCCACAAAGGTTTCTACAGTGCAAGATCTTTCCCGTGCTCAACCGGTGAGCCTATCCATACTTGTGCTTGGTGCAGATGCAAAGGTATTGTCCTCGGCAAGCGGGAACACGCTTCCACTCACTCCAAGGAACTGGGAATTGTGTCCAGGGTTTCTTTGCAACTCCCTTAGTATACACAACAGGAACACTGGTTGGGCCTGATGATGGTGTAGGGCTGGGTGAGGGAGGGGTAGATGAAGGAGAGCTGGGTGGAAGAGCGCTGGGTGGAGGAGAGTTGGGTGGAGGAGAGCTGGGTGGAGGAGGGCTGGTTGGAGGAGAGCTGGGTGGTGGAGAGCTTGGTGGATAGCCAGGTGGATTGACTGGGCCTATAGCAAAAGCAGTACTGGTCACAACTGCACACGTGTTCCTCTCTCTATAACAATTGCAACTATCAACGCTATAGGCATTATACACATAACCTGCACAAAAAGTGCGACAGCTGGTACTAGCATAAGAATCACGATCATGGATATCGTTGTTGCCATCCAGAAATCCAGTGACATTGCAAGTGGGGCAGCAATCTATTCCTATGCAACGGTCAACAAGGGCCCCATAGAATAGATCCAGCAACAAAAACAATAGCAACGGTAGTGGTAAGGGTAGGACAAGGCCAGGCCGGGATTGCATGGACACGTGAGCTGTAGGATGACCAGCAAGGACGGTGTGAGGATCCATTTGTCTGGATGCGCTTGGAGGGAATCCAGCTGCACCAACATAAACAGTGCAGAAAACAAAAATGGCATGGATGAAAACTAGGGGGGGGGGGGGGAGGAGCACCCTGGGGACTGGAGGGTGAAATAGGCCTAATTGAGGCCTTTATTTTTATTCTTATTTCTTCGGGTAAACCCACGGAAGAGGGAAAAAATTCCAACACCTTCCTGCTTGAGGAAGATGCTGGACACAAGCAAGAGTTGATGCAAGAAACAGAGGACACAAGCATAGGGAATCCCTGAGGCAAAAAACTCAAGGACGGAGGTTAGCACAACTGGGAGCTGCATCTGACGGGTCTCACTGTTGACAAGGGGTTGTGTTCTCCGTTTGCTGGGACGGAGGCCAGCAGAGGCCAGCATGCAGAGAGGGTAGAGGTAGCCCTACCCCTGTACGGTCCAGTTCTTGACGCAATAGTGACAAAGTAGTCGCAAAGGTTTGCTCACTCTAGTGTAGAATTGTGGATGGCAAGATGAACGGACCACCACTCCAGATTGATGGAGGTAACTGGAAGTGATACTGGGGAGGCAAAACAGGGATGCAAAACCATGTCCTCAACCACCCACCTGGGGTCCGCTCAAGGGGTATGTTTGTTGCACCAACTTTGGCGGCAGCCTACAGAGATGGATGGAACAGGTACGGCTGCGATAGGCTAGAGAGAACTTCTGTAGAAAAATCTGTGCTGGCAGACAGCGCCCTAGGTAGAAAGGGTGTTGATTGATGAAGGTAGCTCCAGTGTTTCTCCCTGAGTGCTGGAATATGGCATGGGTAAGGAATGTCTTAGCCTGAGAAGAACGGCTTAGGGAGTGTTTCACTATTCATCTTTGCACTTTGCAACAGCCGTTTCTCTTGGAACCTGCTTACCACTTCATCAACATCATTTTCTGTTTATATTCAGAATCACTCGTCGTGTCTTATCCATTGTTTTTTTTGTGACATGGCATACAAGAAACAAATTCTTGTTGACGCACAAAGGGTCTGCTTGCCCCTTGCTTTAGCGCCGAAGGAGCACGTTGGTCTGATCCATGTGAGGGAGGGGTCCGGTTTTTCCAGACAGAAAAACCAGAGGCCAACAAGGAGATTGGGCAAACATTCAATATGCTCCACAAGAAAAGGATTGCTTCTTGGACAATGCACGCATCGCTCCACACATGTTGGCTTAACAAACATGAAGTCTTGCCAAAGGGGCAGCACTCCATTAGATAACTTATGAAGCTTGCAACATTGCAAGGTACCCCACTTTCTTCACTCACGTATACCATGTACCCCAAATCTCTAAAATGTGTCACCATCCGCCCCATGTTCCACATTTCATCACCATTAGCCCCTTGTTCAAAATTTGGGTCTTCATCTGCCCCGCATTGTGACACAACTGCTCCATATAATCCGTGGGGTACCACTCCATGTCTATTTCTACATTGTGGCAGATTATCTCTTTTTCTGCAAGAAGATGGATGTGTTTATTGAAGTATTATTTGCGAAATTAATGTTAGTACTTGTCAAAGTGAACAGTTTATAAACATCCATGTCGTGGGTCCATGCGAAGGAGGGGAGGGAGGGGAGGGGGAGGGGGGACAATAACATGAGGGAGTGGGGGGAGTGTTGAACATTGCAACATTGAATTTTTATCAAATTCTGTTCCTGTTGAATTTTGCAAGTTCAACAGGAATGGATTTGTCATGAGCATAGTCCTGAAAACCTGCATGAGGAGTGGCACATGATGTGAATTCCAAGACCATGTTTTGGTTGTACTACAACCGCTGTTCAACATGAGTGAGTATGTGCCACATACCCTGTCCGTTATCGCCATACTCCATGGATCGCCCGTACCTCAAAGCAAGTCGTCAGATTGATGGGGCAGATGGTGAAGTTGAAGCAGCACGCGGGGTACATGGTGAAATAATATTTTGATTCGGGGTAAATGGTGACTGAATTCTTGAAGTCCGAACGAATATGTAGTCGTTTTCTCAAGACCGGGTGAATGACGTTTGTACTCCCAAAAGGCGGGGAATCTAAGGAATTTCTTATTTATGAAGCTATGAGGTTGCAAAATACTTTACCTCAACCTCCCTCCCCATCGCGGAACATATGCAGCAAGATGACTCCTAGTCCAAAAGTGTTGCCATTGGATTCATTTGTGCACAGTCCCAAAACAGATCCTAGATGGCAGAAAGATTGCATGCTATGTTCTGTTCATTGAAGGGTGGAACAGAGAGAGAATTGTAAGTAAAAGTCATTCAACCAGAACATGGATGAGGAGAGCTTGATTTTAAAATCAAGTGAGCTAAATTTGGCAATTCATAGCCAATGGCTTTGCTTGTGTATGGTGTGCATGTGAAAAGGGGCTGTCAGCATCAAAAATACTTACATTCGCAGCTCTTTTGCATGCATCTTGCACTCCATAACAAATGCTTCCCGACTGCCAGTGAAGGACGAGCTTAGAACAAGGCGCCATCATTGTTAAACAGGGGTCCGCCTTTCATGGAATGTTTGGAGCAGCTCCACATTGAAAATTGGATTGATGCGGATGAAAAAGAACATAAAATTAGCATCATTCTCAGCATCACATAGAGCTGATCGAATCCAGACATGAGCTACATACGTCTCTTGTTTCTTCCCAACTGGGCAAGTTCGTGCGACAATCTATAGATGACAACTGGTTTGCTTTTTTGAATCTATCTTGTCAGCGTGTGAAAGGCTGTTTTTGAACTCATGCTGCATAACTTATGAAAAGCAATACAATTAACAGAAATGAGGAAAGGTCAATACATTTCATTCAGCCATGGCAAATCTTGGTTGCTTACACCATGTTGCAGGATAGCAACTCCAGAGAGGATACGGTCTTCCGAAGGCGGCTTAGAGAACTGAGTATTTCTTTTTGGTTTACATTGACGGTGGGTGGGAAACTCACTACATGTTTTGAAATACACGCAAGGAGAATAGTTACAGACCTTACTACCCAACAAAAAGACAACACCCCTTTTTGGCATGGAATGGACTGTTGTGCCAATTTCTACAGATTGCTTTTGTGATCGCAATCTCGAAATCATTTGTGCATTCCTTGTGACTACATACGGTGGTGGGATTTTGGAAACTAGTGTGGAAAACTTAAGTTGTTGAAATTCTCACACAATGTAGTCCTTCTCTATCACGACCGAAGTTTGCGGAGCATCTTTTAGGAATAACAAAAGAAGGCCTTTGTCCATCATGACGACCAGCAACCATGGTTTAGCCAACTTACAACATAAATCCAGGTTCTGATTGGAACAACGTAACCTGAAAACATTTTCCAGTTCATTGTTTTCATCTGGGAAAAAGAAGAAGAAAAAAAAGACAAAAAAAACTTGTAGGTCCCTAGCACTCAAGTTTACCCTGCTTCAACTTGTCTCACAACTGATCCATCAACCACGAGCCACAAGAGACCAATAACAGCTCAATAGAGGTGAATGGTTGAAACATTTGCAAACCGATGCCGACATAGTAGGATTTGTGATACCCACATTGTGGACAAAGAAGGTTGTAATGTTTTCTTGTTTGCAAGAAGTGCTGCGGTTTTTTCACTGAACCATTAGCAAACCCTTAGTTGGTGATGAGTATCTCCATGTTGGTTGGCTCACCTCAATGTGCAGGGGAGAAAACTCGCAATGGTCCCATGATTTCCGATGTCCAAATGTATCAAACATTGATTCTCCTATTAAGTATAGCTTGACTGCGTGGGTCCTAAGCAGACCAATTGTTGATGTGTCAAAATGTGACACATGAGCACAACCGGTTTGCAAATCAAACTGAGAGGATGTTTGCTGCAAATGATGAAAATATATGTTTCCATCAGTCAACGGTGGGGATTGGGACTTTGCAGAACCTACTCCATTGTATCAAAAACAGGACCAGGCTACATGGAAAATACTGTAGGCCACACAAAGTTACCATTGATTCACCAATGAGGATGTCGTGGGGCCACTCACTAAGGGTTTCCGAAGTCGTAGGACATGTGAATATTCTTGTGGTCCTAGCCATATCACTTCCTAGCCATCCTTAAGCAAAGTGGATGCCACATGACCTGTGGAAGAATCCCTGCACCCATTGGAACCACGAAGACTTTTAAAGAATCTGTTTTTTGCACTATAGTACATGTGTTTCATTTTCCCAACCACTCAGGAACTATCAGTTTAAGATCAGTATTGCAATTACATATTGGTGAAAGCCATTGCAAATTCTATAAAAAACTCCTAGCTTCCACAATGCCTTACCCTTGAATGCTCATAGCAACCAACGTAGGTCCCATCTTATACATGGGACCTGTGTGTGCCCAGGTGTTGTGCGCCCTGTTTTGGCCGATTCCATTTCAAACAATGTTAGATAAAATGATACATCAATGGCTTGCTAATCAAACCAAAGTCATATCCACTACAATTGGTGCTAAAAGAAGACGTTAGCAATGAGCAAAGGCGATGTACACATTCCAATAACGTCGTGAAGAGTAAACAACAGAGGTCACACACAATCATCCCCTATTCACCAAAGGATAAGGTCGTATAACCCTGAGATCATTGCCGCCATTATAGGACATGGGAATTTTCCTCAGGTCCTCTAATGTACTTGCATGGTCACACATAGAAATTGCTGATTCACACGTAATTACGGGGGACCAGCACGACCCATTGAATGTTGGCGGACCAAAGTAAATGTTGAAGGTCCCATGAATCAACTTGAGCATCAATGCATTTGTTGTAATTCAGCATTATGTAAAAGACAATGCTGTACAACTTTTGGACTGTTTTTTCTATTCCTTTGTCCTCAAACATAATGTCGGAATCAATTGTCAGCATACAATACATGTGCTTTACTGTCCAAACCAATAGAAACTTTTGGGTTCATGGTCAGCATTGCCATCATGTATCAATCAAAGCCATTTCAAATTTTTGCAGAATACATCAAGGTCCCACAACATCTGACACTCGAACAAATACTGCAACAATTGTGGGTCCTATGAGGTAATGGTCAAACATCATGGGACCAGTGTCAGCTAGATTCATTTGCAACAAATGAGGAAATGTAGCACATGAGTGTTTTGCGAATAAAACCACAATGATGTTGACGCATTTCCATGACAGACAACTTCCAGCACACAAGTTTTGGGTAACACATGCCGGCACAGGTGCATGTACACTAAATGCTTGCGACCAATACACCGCCAAAGGTCCCAAAAGGACAAAGTTGCATCAGGATGCGTACTCGACATCAGGCAGGTTTCATGACGTCACAAGAAATGCAGGTTTTTCAGGACCTTTGCCAACGCCACGTGACCTATTACAACATTGCAGGTCCTAAAATGTCAATGTTGCGCCATGAGGGCACGTGGTTATCGCACAAAGTTGCAAATTTGGTCGGATTGCATCTGACCTGTTTTGGCCAATTTGTTTTAAACAAAACAAGAAACAATACATGTCAATGGTTTGCAATACAAACTGAACTAAAATTCACCTCAAAAGTAGTTCAAAGCAAAGGTCATGGGTGAAGGACTGCAATAACAACATCGTGGGACCTACAAAGACTGCATAGGTCCAATTACGTTGATGTAACAACATCACACATGATATTCACCGCACAATTTTATAGGTGACAGACGCCGTCGTAGGTGCATTCCCACGAACGGCATGGGACAAATACACCACCAACGATCTTATGAAGGCAACTTTACATTCAAAAGCCTGCCCAACATCAGGCTAGTTTTGAGACATTGCAGGACATGCAGACTTCACAAGATTGACGCTGTAGGACCTGTTGCAATGCTTTATGATGTCAACGCTTTTTCATGAGGGCATGTGGTCATTGCACAAGTTTTGGATGTATCATCAGATGGAAGATACCCTATTCCAACCGATTTCATTTTGATCACAGTGAGAGAATTATACTTGTCTATGGTTTGCAAACCAACGCAAAATGAAATTTGCTACAAATGGTATTCAAAGAAGTGGTTTGGTCACGAATGGCGATGATGACGTTGTAGGACCTGCACAAACGCGGCAAGTTGTATGACATTGATGCACCACTAGAGACGCCACCGTAATGCATGCACGACAGCAATGTGGGACCAATGTATCGTCAGGGGTCCTATGAAAACCAAGTTGCGTTTGGACGCCAGAAACATGAAGAAGGTTCTGGAGACGTCACTGGACTTGTACAAAATGCAATACCTTTGAGGACGTCATGGGACCTGTTGCAATGTTGTATGTCTTATATCGTCAAAGTTGTGTCATGAGGGCATGTGTCATCGTAGAAGGATGAAAGTATGGTCGGACGACATGTAACCTGTTCCAGCCGATTGCATTCTAACCAAACGGAGAAAGACCNGTACAAAATGCAATACCTTTGAGGACGTCATGGGACCTGTTGCAATGTTGTATGTCGTATATCGTCAAAGTTGTGTCATGAGGGCATGTGTCATCGTAGAAGGATGAAAGTATGGTCGGACGACATGTAACCTGTTCCAGCCGATTGCATTCTAACCAAACGGAGAAAGACCACATGCCAATGGTTTACAATATAAAGAAAAATGAAATCACTAAAAATGGAATTGAGAGTAAAAGGTCATGGGCACAAGATTGCAATAATGACATTGCAAGACCTGCACAAACTAGACAGGTCTAATAATGTTGACACACTACCATGATAGACGACTGTCACAGTACACGTTTATGGGTGACAGACGTTGCCATAGGTGGATGCACACAAAAAAATTGGACCAATACACAGCCAAAGGTCCTATGAAGACCAAGTCACGTCAAGATGCTTGCCACATATCAGGAAGGTTTTGAGATGTCACAATACATGCAGACATTTCAAAACCTTTGCCGACGCCGAAGGACCTGTTGTGATATTGAAGGCCCTATAACGTCAACGCCTTGTCATGTGGGCATGTAGACATTGTCCAATACTGTGGAATAACGATATCATAGGACCAATGTTGCATAAAAATTACCGAAATAATGGGTCCACACGCAATACATGAGTCCCATTGTATATGTGTTGCGTTAGGGTAGAGTAAACTTGTCACTTGCTACGGTGTGTGCTATTCATTGTTTGTCATTGTTCATTCGGTTTGCGTACTAGGACAAACTTTTGCTCCCCGTGGGCCTCGGGACATCAGTTTAAGAACATGATAGTGCAGACAACATGCCTTATGTGAATTTTATCAGCCTTGTCTCTGACAATGACAAAGCTGTTGAATGAAGCACCGTGAGAAAAGTGCTCAACGATAGCAACATCTGTGTAGTGGAGGATTCATCACATGTTTGCATAGAACCAGATTCTCTCAAAATTCTCCCTCCCATTCAGCTTGGTGGAACCCCCTCCCCTCCCTCACATTTGTTGCTGTGAGGTGCGGACTGCATCGTACGACGATTTTCCCAATGACCCAAACTACTCTTGAGTACAACCAATAAATCAGGACAGTCGCTGCTTGCCCGGGACTCGCGGCAAAGGGCCCGCTTTTCTGGAGAGGCGCGGTAACCCTGAGACCATCCAAGAGAAGCAACTGGAACCCTTCTTTGACGCGCAAACCATTCAGCAAATTCAAAATCACGGACAAGATTTCACGTCAAGCCAAGGGAATAAGTGAAAATGAAGAGTTCAACATGAAAACATTACTATTTCCACGCAGACTTGCTCATATGTGCAGTTCTAATGAAACAATGGGAAGCAGAGTATGATGGGTTCTATATTGGCATTGGACACACTCGTTGGCAGAGCAACAAGAAGCTGGAAAATCTTTTGAATGTCTTGGATACCTCATTCATTGTGACAAGGCTGGCTTATCTGAGACCGAAAATTCTGGCAACATGGTGCTTTGTTGAAAAAACACGTCATGCGCATGCTTTCTTGAAAGCAAGAAAGAACCAAAAAAAAATTGTTGCCCTCATACTTGACCTTGAACTGTTCTTCCAATAGTCGTATGTCAACTTGAACCATCCAGGGATGGCAAACATGGTATCATTGATTTTCACATCAGCAAAGCTTTCCAGTCAAAGACGATTACAAAGTCACGTCCTCTACACTGGTCCTACCAACGCACAAAGTGCATAGGCAAGGCATTAAGGTGGTACCAAGCTGCAAGATGTAATCCGCTGTCCCTGCTCACGCATGCTAAAAATTGAATGTGTTTTGGGAAATTTCGAAAAGAACATGTCACTTAGTTCAAAAACATTGTGCATGGACAACTAGATGGAACTGGCAAGGGTAAAGATGTACAAGATCCGTAAGTAGAAACATAGTTAACAAGGAAAGTACGTTCGCAATTGTGATCTTGCAAAAAATCTGAAATGTTGTCTCGGGCATTTTTTGCAATCTCATATTGCTTTTGGCATTGGGAGCAATGTTGTTATGAGCACTCGAGCATATGCTACAACTGGAGTTGGTGCTGGCGCAAGCTGAGTTGGAACTGAGGGTGCTGCTGCTATCCAACAGCCGCAAATGACAGCACAGTTAAACCGCCACTCCCTCCCTTGTTTTTGAAGGGACCTACATTACTTCAGCAACGGGTACTTATGTTGGGTTTGCTGAGATGGCTGGTTCTAGCGACGCTGATAACTCCACTACCGCTGCAGACATTGCTGCCACGACCACCGATAATGCTATACCTACAAATACTGTTGTTGCTTACTTTGAGCCTGAGACGGATGGAAGTGCTTCAGATTTCGGTGTTGGGGCATCCAGTGGTGTCACTGGTTGGTTCATTGTGACACCAAGCTGTCTGGACCAACCATTTGCTACCTTTGCACCAACTGTTTCCGCTGCTCCTTGTGGTTCGACCAAACCTGCACCGAGTGGTCCCTCGTTAGCATGTGGTCCAGCGGCAACCTGTGGTTGAGCGGCAGCCCCTGGTTGAGCCGCAGCCTGTGCTCCATTGACAACCTACAGTTCCACGGCAACTTGTGATGAAGTTGAAACCAGTGGTGTTGTGGCACTAACTAGTGTCATTATAAGCTTTATAATTGCGGGTGTGCTAGCACAGAGTGGCCTCTTGGTATCATCAAGTGTTGCGACATCTGATGTGCCTTTGGCAAGTGTAAACATTGTAGGAGGTCCTATTCCTAAAGCATAGATGAATGAAGGGGCTGCCACATCAGCTGTTTGTAATGCACCATGTATAGAACCAAAAGGAAGAACACCTACCTAAGGAACAATGGAGGCAGCCCTTGGCGCATCTGGAAACTGTCCTCAGCTGCAAGTGCCGCACATGCATAATTCTACTTCATGCTCATCCTTTTGGTAGTTTCTGAATGCAAAAGGAAAATGGTTCTTCTATGCAAGTGAGCTTTGATGGNTAGCACAGAGTGGCCTCTTGGTATCATCAAGTGTTGCGACATCTGATGTGCCTTTGGCAAGTGTAAACATTGTAGGAGGTCCTATTCCTAAAGCATAGATGAATGAAGGGGCTGCCACATCAGCTGTTTGTAATGCACCATGTATAGAGCCATAAGGAAGAACACCTACCTAAGGAACAATGGAGGCAGCCCTTGGCGCATCTGGAAACTGTCCTCAGCTGCAAGTGCCGCACATGCATAATTCTACTTCATGCTCATCCTTTTGGTAGTTTCTGAATGCAAAAGGAAAATGGTTCTTCTATGCAAGTGAGCTTTGATGGTTTTTGTGTTAATTCTGAAAAAGCTACAAATCCGCTTTTTGCTAGTGATGACAAAGTGAACGATGCAAGTGAGTGTTTCCATGTCCGGGCCATTTGTTGTTACACCATGGTTCCTCAATTTGTCATTTCCTTCTTGCAGGCATTGCATCATCTTGCCAATTCCTACACAAGTTTCAAGAACCTTAAGGAGCTTGCCTTCCAAATGGAGGATCTACCTTGTGCACAAAACCAAGTCACAAAGAATTGTCCCAACCTTATTAAAGAATTCAACATCAAGCAAGATGTAAACAGTTCATCTGACCTTGTATGCATTGTTTTGGAGATGATTGAGCAAGTTCAAGTTTATACTGAAGACTTCTAGGAAGCCTTTGACAACTAGTGTAGTAATGGCAAAGCAATGATAAAGAACATGAGGAAGCTTGCTGGATGTGAGAACAAGCTTCCAGTAAGAAGCATGTATTTTCATTCCCTGTCCTCTTGTTTTCTTTGTCAGAGAATGTGACACATTTACGACTAAATGTTGTGCAGATGATGAGCACCTTAAGTTTCATGAATATGAGAGGAACACAACAAAGGGAAGAATAGAGTTTTGCACCTTCTTTGCATTGTTTTCATGAAATAGGAAAGGATCTTATGACAACTTTCCACATTGTTCATTTTTATAGAAACCCACAAAGGTATGTCTTGGCGCTACTGATTGCTTTGAGAAAGGAGTCCCTGAACAAAAGTGGATGATAAGAGTGCATAACAGATCATTGGTGGAACTTGAGCTAAATACAAGTGAAGCTACTCACGTGACTACATGTGTTTTTTAGTTTGTTTAAATGATGTTTGCAAAACGAAAACTTCATTTTTGTAACATGATTGTTGATTCCATTATTAAGTTGAGAGGAAGCAAAAGAAGGATAGCATACCACCTGAGAAAGTCAATGACAACAACTTCTTCCATGTACACACCCGTAACCAGAGGAAGAAGATCCAGTTTTGGAAGGGGAAATCAGAACGGAACGGGTGAAAGTCCAATTGTTCAACTGTTCTTATTGGTGAAATAAGTATAACAACTGTCTTCTCGATGAGGGCACTAGAAAATGAGGTGCATTAGGACTGGGTGGTATGCGGCAAGGTGGGATAGTTAGAGATGTGTGCTAATGCCAAAACTGAATGATCAGTTTTAATACATTTCTTTCATTTCAAATGTGTATTTCTAACTTGGAATGTGATGAATGTATGATAACTTGAACACGTCATAGAGTAGAAGAAGGTCCTGTGAATTCAATGTTTGAGAAAACTTAGATAATAAATTTCATAACATGCTAATGCTGCACATGACATTGCAAATGTTTCACCACGTTTTTCAATCTCCATACGTAGTAATAAACTCCTAACAAGCATGTCATATGACATTATCATTAGAAATGATTATATTATGCTTTTACCACCAAGTTTCATAGTTCCATCTCTAGAAAGAAATTGCAAGTTGCATAATGACAGCATTAGTGATAGTGGTAGATTGTAGTTACAACATTACTAATAGTAACAGTGACATCAATATTGAGAGTAGTGTGATTATTAGAGAGATTAATAGTGAGATAACTGACACTCATCATGAAATGAATGAGAATAGTGTTAACATTATTCATGAGAATGGTAACGGTAGTAGTGACGAAAGCTGCATATTCTACGTAGGTATGTTCCATTCGATGACATGTTACCATAATTAGGATTCTCACAACTAAATGAATTTCCATTTTAAGAGTAAAGACTAATGTCTCAAACAAACCATCCATATGTTTCATACATTCTAAGGATGTCAGACTAGTTTAGTCAAACATGGAAAACATGGAGGAAGAGGTTTTGGAAGGAAATTTAAACTTTCATGATTGTACAACCAAATGAACCATTTAACCATGTCACTATCGTCAATGGTGCTCCTCAAATTCCCACATGCTTTTGCATCTATCCCAGCACCTTCAGTATCTACATTCCTCTCATCCACACAGTCACTTTCACCATTTACAGTCCTACCACTTTCACTAGCTAGAACACCATCCACATCTCTTTCATCCTCACCAGCCCCATCATCATAATCTGCATTCTTGTCATCTCCTTCCCCGCACTGTCATCTTAATCCTCATCCCAATCTTCATTGCCAAATTCATCATAAAAAATCGTGTTGGGCATCTGTGCTAAGAAGTCTCAAACCATGCCATCCACACGGCCCTCTGGGACATGCCTGCTCATTTTTTCCTTCTTCTTTCGTAGATTCCAGCAAGCAAAGACAAGGTGTCGCATTTCCATGAAATATCGAATAGAGTGCGTGAAGGTTTGTAGTTAGAATCATCGAAATAATCTATTCACTTGTTTGTTGCTTGATGTGTTCACTTATGCAAATGAAAGGATAAGTACAAAATAGAACAAGATGATTCTTCAAACCATAGGGACTGTTCATAAAAGAACACAGATTTTTTGCAATGGTTCTGTAGGTTATGCAAATACCTACAATGCAAGTGTAAGAATCGGGGCAGAATTCATGATAACATCAGTGCTTTGTAGAATCCCTTTGGCCAAAGTGGAAGCAATCAAGGAGAAGGCGAGTTATGGAGACCAACAATAACTGCTTTCCAAGAGCATATGCATAGAGTTTGCAATGTTTTGTGGAACAAGTACTTTTAATCATCCCCTTTTGTAAACCTGGTCAAAAAGGTTGTGAAAATGTCATTTGAGGACTTTTTACTATGTAAGTACACATCTGTGAATATCCCTCCAACAGTATTGTGTGGAAGTTTCTCATGTGCTTTAGAGGCACACTTTCCATCATGGCACACATGGATGGTCTTGCCGTCAATGTTTAAAAGGTTCTTACACCATGGTCTCAAAGCCTTTACATCCCAGCAAAGATAGGAGGCAGCCGAGACTGCTGTGGTTGGGCCAGAAAAATTGGCTCTTCACAATCATGCACATGGTCATTATTATTGATCAGTGTGTGAAAAAAATGTTTTGAGTTGTAGTTTTTGACAGTTTGAGTTACAGTTACACACATGAACAACTTCACATAGAGGTTTACAAAAACTTACAACAAGTTGAATGTTGTAGCCAGGACCATGCACTAGGCATCCTCTTCGTTTACAACATCCATGTTTGTACCATACACAAGTAGAACCAGCACCTTTTCCACAAGTTTCATGTCGTTAACAATTTGTTTCTAGTGAAAAATTCATCAAGGAAGCCAAAATGAGGAAGGTGCATAAATCATCAATAACTTCACCATGAAGTAGGGAAAGCTCAGTTCACCACATTACCAAAGAGTACGTGAAGTCATCATAATGTGCTCCTATTGTGTAGAAATGCACTCACAACATGATTTCTCAATTAAATTGGTGAGGACATACACGAGTTCTTGTAGGTTCCACACTTACACTTGAGCTGATTTCATCTATAGGGTTGTTCTTTGCCACGTTCACATCCTCAACATTAGTTGCAACGTCTATAGCTCCAGAGGTATGCAAACCTTACAGCAAAAGGCTAAGATGCACATCAAGAACAACATCCTTTTACCATCAAAGATGTCCAATGCGTTTCAACCACTGCATCTTCACAATTGGCTTTCTTGTCACCGCATGTCAAGACATTGGGGTTGTGTAAAGTGGATTTTAAACATTTTCAATATGAAAATCAATTAGAGATGTTCCATTAAAGATGAGCATGTTTGGAACGTTTCCACAAGTGTTAGAGCATGTTCTTAGACCTTCAGCATCAATCAACCGAACCATTTCCTGCATGGCTTTTAACAACATTGTAGGACATGTGAATTGAAGGTTTTTTTGTTGATCCCTAAAAAAATTCCATGGCACCATGGATTGCCATGAGTGTTNTTGGGGTTGTGTAAAGTGGATTTTAAACATTTTCAATATGAAAATCAATTAGAGATGTTCCATTAAAGATGAGCATGTTTGGAACGTTTCCACAAGTGTTAGAGCATGTTCTTAGACCTTCAGCATCAATCAACCGAACCATTTCCTGCATGGCTTTTAACAACATTGTAGGACATGTGAATTGAAG
Organism: Penium margaritaceum; assembly: GCA_023375785.1. Classification (NCBI taxonomy): domain Eukaryota; kingdom Viridiplantae; phylum Streptophyta; class Zygnematophyceae; order Desmidiales; family Peniaceae; genus Penium; species Penium margaritaceum. Next base: position 36,031 of record SZWC01008007.1, read on the forward strand.
GTTTTTTTGTTGATCCCTAAAAAAATTCCATGGCACCATGGATTGCCATGAGTGTTCAACATGACCAAGAGGACAGCTGTGCATGAGAAAGTAGAAGTAGATGAATAACGAACACCAAACCTTCACAACCATCTGGGAACACACTACATGGACAATAGTCAACCTTGGTCCAAAAACAAGAACAGGTTGAAGCACTTGAGATGTAGTTGAAGATGATTTTACAGAAAATATACTCCATGTGCGGAAAGCAAGTTATGATTTGCTTAAATGTTTGGCCTAACCAAACGTGTCATCGAGCTCAATGTATTTGGTTTTCTTCATTCAGGAAAACAAAAATCTCAAGTGCTCAAAAGCATACAAGAAGTAGAACCTATAGAAATGTAGATGCTACTCACTTGTTTCCAAGAATTGCCGCACATGCATGAGCAGGTTTTTGTGTGACGGTGTTAAGAGAAAAAATCCCTTTTCCATGGCCAGATCATCAAGTGGACCGACTTGACCTGTCTTCAACAAGTGGCTTGGGTGCAATCAATGGAGGACGTCAACCTTGTGAAATGATGAAATTCGCGGCCAGTGACAAAAGCTCCACTCTTTGGATTCATGGTCCTCCACAAAAATGTGACTTCTGGAATAGAAATTTCCACAAAAAAGGACGTTGAATTAGAATTTGGCATGAACTTCTTGACGTAGGCGTGTAGCTCTACTTGGGAGGAAACATTTAGCAAAATCAAGGAATAACATGTGGAGAATCTGCAAGTACCTCTCGCACTTTTCTGTCCTTCAATTAAAAAAATGACACAGTCTACTAGAACTTTCACCCTCCATCAATGCCCAATCCAACACTCTCTCACCACCTCGAGATTCTTAGAAATCAAAGATTGAATAGTAGGGATTGTTGTTTTGAGAAATACCAACTAGAAAAGTAGGATTATCCCTCCTACTAGCCTCTACAAGAGACCTCTTCAGATACTCTTCTGCCCACCTCTTGTGTACACAAGATCCACCTCGATTTCCTCAAAAGCAAGTGTAATGAACTCCACTAGCCCAAGATAAGTACACGTGCACAAGAACTTGTTACCGCCTAGGTGGTTTTGGGACAGGCAAGCAAGGAACAAATGTCTTGAGTTGCTCATGGTCTAAGCCCAGGAATAGAGCGATGGACTCGCTCACTTTAATCACACATTTTGCCACTTGCTCAAGTTCCACATCAACTTCAAATATGTTCTAATTATCCTTTCTTATGATTGATCTCTTCAAAAACATAAAACAGAAAATTCCACAACATATGACGTCGAGGTACTTTTTTGTGAACGACCATGTGAATAGTCAATTTTGTTTCAAGATTTTTCATTTAATAGTTCAGACCTGAATGGAAGATATCATGTTCATTCACAAAGGAGGAAGGTGTGTGGTCTTTGATGTTGAATGGACGCTCTATCCCAGAAGGCTCTCATTCATTAACGTGTTCATTGTCATCTACCATGGTAGATATGGTAGCTTCAACATCACCCAGTCAATGACCATCACTGGTCCTCAAGCCAGGGTAGTTTTTTGTTTGTCTGTTGAACACTTTCGGCATCACCCACTAGCAAACTTTTGTGCGTCTCATTCAACACATGAGCAAGATTATCCACCACGGTTGGCTTCCGTGGCCGCACCTTTTTCGGTTGACATTTGGGACAACAGTGCTTTTCAAGAAGTTCATCAATGCTAGGTGAATAGTGTTAACAAAGATTAAATGCAGGATTTCTGGTCAAGTGTCGTTCTCTTCATCAAGAAAAAAAGGCCTTAAGATTTTGACACCTTCAGCTTCAAAGTAACCCATCTCCGAAACCTCAAATTGTTTTTTTAGTTTTTTAACCAATTTTTTTTTTAAGACGGGGGAGAAAGATCCACAAAGAAATCGATTTGACCTACAACAGTAGAATGGCATATGACCTATAACATGCTAGTAACATCCGTCTACATCTTTGTTTCTTCAAGTTNTGAATAGTGTTAACAAAGATTAAATGCAGGATTTCTGGTCAAGTGTCGTTCTCTTCATCAAGAAAAAAAGGCCTTAAGATTTTGACACCTTCAGCTTCAAAGTAACCCATCTCCGAAACCTCAAATTGTTTTCTTAGTTTTTTAACCAATTTTTTTTTAAGACGGGGGAGAAAGATCCACAAAGAAATCGATTTGACCTACAACAGTAGAATGGCATATGACCTATAACATGCTAGTAACATCCGTCTACATCTTTGTTTCTTCAAGTTCTCAAGTGTTGAACCTTACAATCTTTATCAAGGCATATCCAAATTCCAGCGCCTTTGAAGAAGTGTCTCGTGCATCAGATTTTTGGAGAAATTTTAGTGGGAACAGCTTGCAATGTCAAGTGTATAGGTTGATGAGATCTTTGAAATCAGAATGTGGGCCTGTCTCGTTCCATGTGTGGTAATGCTGATTCAAAGATGAATAACTTGTGACAAGAATAGCAACGTTGATGGGCCATCATAATAGTGATCGTTGTTGACATTTTGATAGGGAGAAATTGAGTTGCACTAAAAAACTTGCTTGAAACCTCGTTGAGCAACCTCACCTTAGCAAGGAAATCTTCAACAACAAGCTTCTCAACAAGAGATGATAAAGTGTTTGGTTCCGAAAGCAGAGATGAGCAAGACAAGAACAACGGCAATAATTTGTTACAACATATAAAAACGGATCAAAAAATATTTTTAAACTCCAAACATACACCCAAGGCTAGCTATCTTTCACATCAAAGAAATTGAAACAGAAAACGCTAATTTTTACACGATAATCCAAGGTGTGTGAAGAATTTGTAAGTTAGAGGAATTGAAAAAAGTGTGCAATGACCAAAAATTTGCAAAACGTGCGTGGGTGATAGAGGGGAAAACTAGTTTCACGCCCTGATCACTTGTACTCGACAAAAGGTCTTCATCTTCACCTTCACACATTTGCTGCGATGTCTAAGAAGAAACTTTGTACTATTTAGAACAAGCAACAATTCACTACAATTAATGACATAAAATTCTACTGCATAAGCTCTTAAACGCACATCATGGGAAACAAGAGCAAGAACCACGATCCCAAGGAATATGTGGAAGAAATAAATAGAGAGGGAATTTCTTGAAAAGACACAATGTCCAGCATTCAAGCAATGGGGATCATCCTTATACCCAAAGCGTTTCTATACATGCATTACATGCCAACAAACTACAATGAATCACCGCACATCTAGAAGTTATTTCATTAAAGATTCCAAATTGACAGACTATAGTAAAAATTGAAAAATAATGAAATTTAGTTTTATTACACCCATAATGTCACATAAAATCAAAACATAACGATAAAAAGCATCTTCTACTAACAAACCACATAAACCATTTTTTGTGGCATTGCAAAATTTCAACGATGATTAGATTAGCACATCCTCGCATATCTATTGATAGGCACTAGTGATCCATTTTAAAGTGCAAAAGCATGACCACATGAATGTTGTCCCACTCCTTTCATGGAACCATAGGCGTATTTCTTTCTTGAGTATCCTCCAAGGAGAAAATCATTCGTGGTCTATACATACATTCAAGCACGTCAATCTCCACATTCAGCTATCCCCTTCAGAATACATACATGATTGGAGAAGTTTAAACCATTTCCTAGTGCTGTACATTTTAAGTTAGGATTTTTTCTCCATGAATTGTACTCTTCTTGGCTTTGTCTTGAATTCTACAGTAACCTTGATCAATCCCTAATTGATTTGTCAAGTATATAATTACATGATTTATATTTTTTTCTTATTTTGTATTACTTATCATTTTGCACCAAAATCTTAGTGAATTCAGGTGAAGTTGAGATGATGTTGGTATTGCATGATTGTGCATTTCTCTGCATTCAAGCTAGAAATTAGTTAAATGGTAAGAAAAAATTAGAATTTTCATAATTACCATGATTATTGATGGATCTGACACCAGATGTTTTTGACATGGTATGAAAGCTTAAATCCTATTAACCACCACATTCATATCAATGTTCTCATCTTGAATCATCAATTTGACCACAAATATTGCATGAGATGCTTTAATGAATGGTATAAACACCACGTGAATCGAAACCTAGCCTGTGTGTTTCTTGCCATGTGCACCTCATCCCAGATGTACACCTACTCCTGCAAAATTGATCTTCATGCTTGGTCCATCGCCTCTTTTATCTTCATGCTCACACTTTAAAAGAAACGTCTTTCCCATGATGAATAAATCTCCTTTGGTTTCTTCTTGAACAAGACTTTTATGCAAACATTAGCTGGCTAACCCTTGCATGTGAATCTTGCCTTTATGAAAAATGTGTGGATGTAGAGAATCTTTCCTCCACCCACATTTGGACTTATGCACAACAATTCATATGCCAGGTTTTGATAACGTGAAAACTATTCACCTCATCTTCATGGAATTCTAGTGTGCATTGTTTTGGGTAGTAATGGGCAGTGATGTCGTGATCACACTCTAGTGTTGTAACAGCATTTTCCCAATAGGATTACGTTGAAGACAAGTTCCCACTAGTTTTGCAGTTTTTTTCCTTATAGCTATATGAGATCCACCTAGTCATTTTCCCATTGTGGATTAGATACATGCAAAGAAACTTTCCATGAAATGAAAAATAAACATGAGGCACAATCTCACTTTCTTTAGGCTAGAAGATGAAAAACGTGCTCCTATAAGTAGGTGCGTACATTTGGCCAAGAGGAAGTAACTCCATGCAAGCTATCCATTAACACAAAGATAATACCATCGGGTCAAACTTTTCTTTTCAAATTTCACAATAGCTATTCTAGTTCTCCAACGACATTCTTGCTTCTTTCATATTGATTTCTGTGTCCACTTGTGATTAAATGCATTATTTCAAAAATGTTTTACCTGACTAGGTGCATGAGGTGTGTGAAGACGAAATATTTACATGAATAGTGACCATATTGTCAGGAACAAACAATGTTTGATCTGATTTTATTAAGATTTTACGATGATGGGCGATCCAAGCCCTCTTTGTGTTGTACGAATGAATCATTTTTATGGACAGAAGCGGATAGTATAGATTGAATCAGAGTCATTAAAGCTACCTGAATTGACTCCTATGATTCATGTGTGCCATGTAAGAACCATGCAAACACATTTATTGCAAAACTTTGTCAAAAGCACAATATCCAGCCAGATTCGTAAACATGTTTCCCATGTTCTTTAGTGATATGTACTATAGAAGTTAGCACATCGTATTTATCTGAAAGAATCCCTTTACATACAAAAATTTGGTGAACAAGCCTTTGAGTTATGATCATGTTGAAATGGTCTTCTAATCATGTATGATCGTCAAGGAATTAGTGTTTCTAATTTTTTAGGCCTACTACTCCTCAAGAGTCAAGATTGAACACTCTCCACGTGGAAAGTGCTTATTCAAATAAAATGTAACCATTTGATGTTCGAGGAACCAATGAAAAGAGAGCCAGATTTAAAACATTTGATTTTCCTCCTATCAAGTTATGAAACAAAAAAACACTTCGATTACATAATGAGTAATATTGAAGAATCTAAATTTGTGTCATAGGAAAACAAGAAAAAAATTACTTACTTAAATCATGAATGACAATGATACCTTGGAATTACATTTTCACACATGAATATATGAACTAATGATCGAATCCTCATGTTTTTGGAAGTGAAAATAAAAAATCATGAGAAAAAGTCACCTCCATACCAATGACCTTAAGCGCAAGTCAACGTGCATTTTTCCCCATATTTTCTTTTGAATGTCCTATTGAAATTCATGGGTTTCCATTACTACAAAACAAAACCCATTTTTTGCTTGATCTAATGTTACAGTGAAGAATCACAGATACTTTCTTCATATACTCATTTGAAGTGAATGTTTCTCTAGAGAACAATGTTGTTTTCTAATCCAATTGTGCATGGGCTAAAAAAAAAGAAGGATTTCTTTTATTTAACATTATGCTTAACCACCTTATTCATTACCTTCTCTACCATCTTATTGATGTATGCTGGCAAAGACCANATTACTACAAAACAAAACCCATTTTTTGCTTGATCTAATGTTACAGTGAAGAATCACAGATACTTTCTTCATATACTCATTTGAAGTGAATGTTTCTCTAGAGAACAATGTTGTTTTCTAATCCAATTGTGCATGGGCTAAAAAAAAGAAGGATTTCTTTTCTTTAACATTATGCTTAACCACCTTATTCATTACCTTCTCTACCATCTTATTGATGTATGCTGGCAAAGACCATCAATCCATTGAATGCATCAATGTTTTGTGTTCAAAATGGACAAACATTACATCCCCCTCCAACACCACTCAAATTTGTGAAACCACTCCTCTCATTCATCTATTTTGTTCATGCTTGATATCCACATGATGAAAATCTTGATTATTCATGGTTTGAGACATGTTCCACAACAAATTACTCTTCATGTAAAACATTCGGTGCTTTTATTCACAACGGTCTTATGCCATAACATACTTCCTGCCCAATTGACAATGATTGGATCTAAAAACAATTCCACACATTCTTGTCGTCACCAAAAACATCTACACTTCAATAGAAATGAGAACGCATAAGATTCACATTACATGTCATGTAAGATTTTGCATGATCTTTCATGCAAAATCTTTCATGTAAGATGTGCATGAAAATGAAACAAAAAGAATAATATAAACAGAAGAAGCATTCCAAGTGCACTCAAAACATGGAAAATGTGGAATAAGCATACATCTTATAGTATGTGCAAACACGAGATTTGGAGTTGAAGAAAACGATGTTACACTTAGAACGAGATAAGCTATAAATAAAAGGGGAGTATAATACAAAATGCAATACATAACATATCGAATGGGACGTTAAACATGCACAATCCAAGATAAAACATACAACATATATGATTCAACATGCAAAACAATGTCTTTGTTCTTCAATATGAAGACCACATCATGCAAAATGCGGTAAAATGTGTAGAAGGAAATCAAAATCATGACTTATTCAACACGTAGCAGAAAACAAAATGCAAGATGAAGCACTCTTACTCTAAGAGTTGTCAAATCGTTAAGTTGTACCATGCCAAACGCAAGATTTTGCATGAGTTTGTAAGACAAATCATGCAATATGAANAATATGAAGACCACATCATGCAAAATGCGGTAAAATGTGTAGAAGGAAATCAAAATCATGACTTATTCAACACGTAGCAGAAAACAAAATGCAGGATGAAGCACTCTTACTCTAAGAGTTGTCAAATCGTTAAGTTGTACCATGCCAAACGCATGATTTTGCATGAGTTTGTAAGACAAATCATGCAATATGAAATAGACAACATGGAAAACTCTACATCTAAGGTGAAAAAAAAATCTGAAACCATCTTGGTAATCAAGAGATAGATGGGAAAACTACAAGAGCAGCAAGTAATATGCATCATTTATAAACAATGCAATACATGATAAATTATACGCATGTTTATTTTTTCATAAAAAATACATTGTTTTCCATAGAGCATGTAATCTTTTTGATGAAACAATGTTAAACGATATAAATTAAATGTTGAGCAAGGACTACATTATGTGTTCTTTTAAAAAACATAACATGATCATTGCGTTTCTTTACTAATGACCGTGTTTCCCTTCAACAAATAGCAAAATTCAACTGAATTACTTGTGATTTTGTTGAATCCTACTCAAGAATCAAGGCCAATTGTTTGTCTCCATGAATAAATAGTCATCATCTGTCGAAAATCATTCATAGTACGCATCCAAAAAGATTCATACAATATGGTTCCCTTCCTCCTCTTTTACCTCTTCCCTGTGGTTTGTCTTCGTCCGAAGGGCCAAGCATGGTGATGATTTTTCATGATTAACCAGGAGAATCATTATTCAGGAAGGATTGGTTTGTGGAACATTTAGATAATCAACACTATCTTGCTTAGCATGCTTCGCATCCTATTACTTATCATCATTATCACATGGCAAATCTCTTTCATTGTCATAACCATTTGAAACAGCACATTTATTCTTATATTGTTCCTCATGCAAAGAATATTGAAAAATGTCTTCAACATTTAATGTTTCATCAAACAATTGTCGATGAATTTCATATTGACATAAAAGAAAAACAAAAAAAGCACGTTGAAACATGCCTTGACTTTCTCCTCTTAATATTCCCTCCCTAGCACCCTTTTCATAATGCAAAATTTTCTTGAACATGAATGAATGGATATTGTTATGTAATTGCATCCATCTCAATTTCATTAGAAAAAATCAAAAAAGGGGGGGATTTTATAAAAGATGAGAAGGGAAATGATTAAGAATTTTACAAGGTTCTCAACATCCATTTACATATAACTACATTTATTATCTTTGAAATGAGTTATCAACCTTAATGATTTCAAAACCACTGAAGAGTGGTTTGGATGTGTGATGATGGAGAAAGCAACGGGAACTAGTGGAGAAAAAAGAAGGGCCAGTTGAGGATGCAAATGTAGGATGAATGTTTCTATATGATAATATCACGTGGGGGAGGAAGGGAAATGAGGCCGGGAAAGGTGTGGTGAAAGGATGGTGGAGGATTCATGATTTTTCTGAAAATGAGGGTGAAATAATGGGAAAGGGAAGGTGAGGAAATTCAAGAGGTTGACAAGAGGGAATTGAAAAGGCAAAGGGAGGAAACAGAATTGGTATGAGTAGCAAGAAGAAGAATTGATAAGAGGGAAAGAAAGCATGATGAGTTGGGTGAGGATGATGTGACATGATGGGGAAGGATGAGAGGAAGGTTAGAGAGGAAGAGAGATGGTGAGAAAGTGATTTTGGAGGAAGAAGGACATTATGAGGGAAGGGGCGATAAGATAAGAAGACACAGAAGAACAACGTAAGAGGGAAAGAACAATAGTTTAATTTTTAGAGGATGATGTACAATGGTTGGATGGGGAAAATAGGAGATGAAATGGGGGAGGACAAGTGACAAGTTTGGAAAGCATTGGCAGAAGCAAGGATAAAGTGGAAGAAAGTCAATGGGAGGATGCAGGAGAGGAGATAAGGAGAATGAGAGGTGACAAGATAAAGGAGGGATTTAATGAAACTAAGCAAGAACTCTCAGAAGAGAAGATTCGAAGAGTGTGGATTTGGTGAGGTGGCCCACACAAACACAATGCTTCATTCTAAAGGCTTCATCCAACGGGATAACCATGATGGAAAGAAACGTGGTGCATGGGCTTGAATTAGCTTCTTTGCATGTGTACATGTTCTAGGTTAGAATCCACAAGAGAGAAAATAAATGCGTAAGATGTTCGTGGGGAGGAAACAATGCAAGATTTTGATTTTGCAAAAGGAAAGAAAGTATTGTTGAATATTGTATTTCTTTTTTGGAATACGATCTTTAACAATCTTTGGTTGTTGAGCTTGTGTGTAATCATGTTACATTGAAAAATAGGGAAAATTCTTTTCTTATCCAGTCTACACATGTGTCCCTTAAGTATGAAAGCGGGCATTGTTTCTTTTATGCATTGCCAAATATGCTATGATATCCTAGATATCACGTTGCTAGGAGGTATTGATTGTGAATAGCTCAAGTATTCTTCTTATGAATGTTTTTATTGGTTTGTCTATTCACATAGGTGTGAGTAGAATCATAACAAAATGTAATGAATTCCTAATAATTATCAATGTAGAGATCAATTTGAAGTGGATCAATATTCCTTTCATATTCTTCCATTTCGTGGAATCTCTTGGAGGAGCTTCTCACGGCATGGAGTCGCATGAGTGGCTTGATTCTATCATCCTAGTATTAAAGAATGCTTCATTCTTGTTTCCAAATTTTCATGATTTCTTGTTATTTTGCAAAATTGTATTCGAAGTACCATTTCTTGTAATGAAAAAATTGCCAGGTCTCCCTATTCTTTGAATGTGTATCTACTTTGGCAATTGAACTTGTGATTCATCTACATTTTGCTGGGCATAACATGAGAAGGTTCCAATTCAGTGCTAGCATGAAGATACACTCAGATAGAATTTCATCTGATAACCCTTCAATGTCATTATGCGGGGTTTTTTTAGGACATATCATTTCATTAGACGTTTTTGAGGAATAATCATGATGTGAGGTAAAAAGACATGTACTTATCATGGTCAGGTTGAAGTAATAATCGATTTCATGCTTCTGAGAGTGGCCAAACCTCTTTCACAACACGAAAACACTTGTGAATCTCATGTGTTATGGCTTTGAATGTTGATTTTTTAGCGTGACCATACCTTCCGCATCGAAGCAAGCTAGCTCCATATTGGTGTGGTGTTTCGAAAGAGGTATGTACTTAGAATGAATTTCACAATAGGCATTCTCTGGTGAGCGAGAGAACTTGCAATTTGACAAAGTTTACTTTGTCTTTCATGTATTTCTCAAATGTTGAAAATCTTGAAGAATGCGATATTGTTCATTGTTCTTTGGGTTCTATTTTTCAATACTTTCCCCGGAACATGATTAGTATTTCATCCTCTTTTTGGAAATATATCTTCGGGAAAGGATTCAGTGGCGTGCATTTTCGGGATGGCTTCGCGTCTCATGTGGCGGAGGCGACGGCTTCGGCTTCGGGCGCATGTCACAAACAGAATGATGCGCAGGACGTTTCTCAGCTAGGCAGTGCTCCGTTGCCCATATTCATTCTTACTATGTTTTGTCGTGATTGTTTATCGATGAAGCAGCATGAAACTTCTTTTCTCAAGGTAAGAGACTGGTGTCCAGGGCTGAACAAAAAAAAACAAATGCATCTTTATGAGAAAGCATGGAACCTGTTTGCCAGAATCATCTGCCACGTAAATCTTGGACGGCTGAGTCGTACGTGGATTGCGGGTGCCGAGCTTGAGCCCCTCACCTGCTGACTATCGCATCGGCTTGCGGAGTTACGCTATGTAGACGCAGCTTCTTCCAATTGGCAAGCGAATCCCAAAATTTCACATTTGCCAGTCTTTAAACGTCCGTCGAAAACTGGAATGACCTCAAATTCTCTGCCACCGATTACATGTCGCGGAAGTTACTTCAGACATTTCCAGCCAATGAATACGTTACACGGAAACCTCCTCNTCTTGGACGGCTGAGTCGTACGTGGATTGCGGGTGCCGAGCTTGAGCCCCTCACCTGCTGACTATCGCATCGGCTTGCGGAGTTACGCTATGTAGACGCAGCTTCTTCCAATTGGCAAGCGAATCCCAAAATTTCACATTTGCCAGTCTTTAAACGTCTGTCGATAACTGGAATGACCTCAAATTCTCTGCCACCGATTACATGTCGCGGAAGTTACTTCAGACATTTCCAGCCAATGAATACGTTACACGGAAACCTCCTCATAACGAAAGACAAGCTCGAAAAAAAAACAAAACAAATGTTGTTATTACAACCTAAACAGTAGATGCGAAAAACAGGAGAGAACCCTGCGGGTCACGCTCTTTTCAAAGGTCAACATTTCGTGAAAAAGGTTCTTATGGAGGTTTTGTCATTTCCTTTAAGCTGTCATCTCATCCTGAACGGAACCTTCGGATACGTCCATATCACCGCAAAACACTGAAACCGACGTGTCTTCCGCTAATGACGACCTCTCTCAAGTCTGCAACATGGCACCGACGACGTACATTGTAGATAATGTAAAAGTGGCGACATAGTCCAACCACGCTCACTGGGAAATATATACAATACACCCGCGACAACAAATCCGACATAACAAAGGTCAAACGAAACCTCTCCAAGTATTAACAAACTTTCCAACAAACACCATGATGCTGACGAAGAATCAGATTGACATATCTGACAAATAATACATTTTCGTGAACCTCAGAACCGAATGCAATACACCTTCTTAATATGATTGACCTTTTATCTAAATTTCCTCTATGGGAAAAATGAAACAGCAAGTTGATCAATGAAAAATAAAAACATGGGCACCATTCACAATAAACTTGTATTTTAATCAATTTCATACTAGAGGATTGATGACGGTATAAGGTATTCATAATCAGGATGATTCATTGAATTCTTGATTTCTGCAAACATACGATTTTAACATAAGCCTTCCTCATCAAAATCAAGAAGATAAAGATCAGAATGATTCGATAATTAATTGAATATTTAATATTACATGAAAAAACCCTTAAAACCATGGGTGTATTTAGGGGGTGTCTTTTTCTATAGTATGTACATGAAACCAGGGTATAAAAAGTAGAAAATACATAAAATAAAACAAACATTTATTATTTACTCCCAATTCATGGAGGGGAGATTACTACGAAAGCCCACTCGCCAAAACCTCGGGAAAGCCCCCCCCCCCC
>SZWC01008007.1:79702-104650 GCA_023375785.1 Penium margaritaceum
GTGGACCGGTGCATCTTCCCCTGAGCGCAGTCAATGCACTCTATGGGGCACGGGAGAGGGAATGTCTCCGGGTCAAGCCCCGATGCAGGCTGGGTACGAAGCATGCTGTCCACAGCGGCAGAGTGGACGTGGCAGAGGCGGCGGTGCAAGAGGCGGGTGTGCTGAGGAGAAAGCGTGCTGGTGACGAGCACATGGCCTGTGGCGGTCGACGAGGAGGAGACGGGAGAAGAAGAGGAGAGACGAAGAACATGCCACAGGTTGCCACGGGCGGTGGCGTGCAGGACGACAAGACCAGACGGACGCAACGACACAGTGCCAACACCACGCAAGTGCACAACATCCATGCTCATGCGGTCAAGGGCAGTCACGGACAGGAGGCTGAGCTCGAGACCAGGGACGAAGAGGACATCGGTTAGAAAGACGTCACCAGTAGGACCACGGAAACGAACGACGCCAACACCAAGGACAAGTAACACCTGTCCGGAGCCCGTCCGAACATCGGAGACATCGCCAACGGGACCGAGCATACTGAAGGCCTCACGAGAGGCCGTCATGTGATGCGTGGCCCCGGAGTCGATGATCCAGGTCTCAGCAGGGTCCTGGACCGGGGTCGCTAGATCGCTAACGGTCACATGGTAGCAGGCGAGGGACGTAGACGCGGTGGACGGAGGCGTGAAACGAGACTGCCAATCGTCAAGCCAAGCAATATCATCAAGGAGAGGGGCGGAGGAGACCACGGGCGACGACGAGACAGACGAGGAAACGGGACACGACTGTAGCTCAGTCTCAGTCATGCAGGGCTGGGCAGGAGAGCAGGAGGTGATGCAACTCGCACTTCCCTGGGGAGGAGGGCGAGGCAGGCCGAGCTGGAGAGCGATGAACTGCTCCAGCTGACGCTCACGGGAGGAGGGCCCGGGAGTGTAGACTGAGTGCGGAGTGACGGCGTCGGAGCCCGGGTAGTAGGAGGGCTGTGCCGGTGAAGGGAGGGGGGGCGCCGACAGCTGCGGGTAGTATTGCTACGACGCGGGTGTCTGCGGGACAGGCGGAGCTGCCGGAGTGGCAGAGCCGCTGGACGAGGTCAAAGTGGTCGGGCCAGCAGCGGCGACGGCGGCAGAGGCGAGGCGGCGCTCCCGCTGGCGCCACATGGTAGCGATGACGCGCGCCTCGTCCATCGGGAGAGGGCACGTGTACCACCCGTGCCCGGGATGACCACAATTGTGGCAGACCGAGCCACCACCGTTGGAGCCGGTCGAGGACTGCTGCTGCTGCTGCTGCGGCTGACCCTTGCCTTTCTTGTTCCGGTTCTTCTTCTTCTTCCCCGACGACGATGAGGCTGCTGCGGCGGGGGAGGCGACGGCCACGGAGGCAACGGCAGGGGCGGCGACAGCAGGGGAGGCGACGGCAGAAGATGCAAGCGCCTCCGTACGATGGAGCTGGGACTTCTGGCGAGCTTCCTCAATGCGGAGGAAGAGCTCGTATACCCAGGGCATGAGGGTGCCCTGGGTCGCCATGGTGGAGAGGACGTCCTGGGCGTAGTGTACGAAGACGTTTGCGTAGTCGCTAGTGGCGCCTCGCTTGATGGTGAGGAGCACGGACAGAGGGGGCGGAGCAGATGTGCCGAGACGACAGAGGATGTCCTCCGCCCGCTGCCAGTAGGCAGTGACCGTCTCGGTCTCCCCCATATGCAGGGAGTTGAACTCCCGGATCAGACGGCTGATCTCAGCGTCGCTGGACAGGCGATGGGGCCTGGTGAGGACGTGCCAGGCGGCTGTAGGGTCTGGGATGTCGCTAGCCGTGACGTCGCCAATGAAAGGCTCTAAGGCCAAGCGCGAGCACACTACCCAGCATGGCTAAAGTACGGGGGAAACTGGAGGGGCGACTGGGACAAAGGCACGGACGGCGCGACCAGCGTCATACAACTGGTCGGCCTGGGTGGAGTCGTAAGGGAGGGTGTAGTATGCCCACAGGCCCTCACCCTGCGCCTAGATCCGAAAGCTGAGCTCCCAACTCCGGAACTGCTCGCCGACCTGAAGCGGCGGCGGCGGCGTCTCAAAGTCCTTCTGCCTACGGCCGGCACCCGGAGTGGGGCCAAGGACGGAAGTGACTGTCTGCCGCTGGCGCTGAGTCTGCTGCTGTGCCAGGTAGTACATGGCAACAGACACAGCTGGGCTGGCGTGCCTTGGAGGGATGAACGACGGTAGACCACTGGTGGCAGTCCGGGCGGCTACGGGTTGTAGCGCTGCAAGCTGCTGCGTCAAGGTAGCGAGCTGTTGCTGAAGAGAAGCAAGGGGGTCAGGATTGCCGCCGACGACACCAGTGGGCTGCAGCTGTTGTGGCTGCTGCTTCTACTAATGCTGCGGCTGCTGCTGCTGCTGCAGCGGCGGCGGCTGCTACTGCTGCTGCTGCTGCTGCTACTGTTGCTGCTGTTGTTGCTGCTGCTACTGCTGCTGCTGCAGGCGCTGCAAGAAAGGAGGGGTAGGGGTCCCCCCAACAGAGGAGGACCCCTCCCCACTTGGGCTACCTTCCATGGTGTGGTGTCCCTTGTTTTGTTTTTTTTGTTTTGTTTTGTCTTTGCTGATGACAGCGAAGTTGGTGGGAGTTCTACCCACCCCTTCGGTTTTCCCCTTCCCTTTCTCCCCCCCCTTTTTTTTTCTTTTTCTTCTTTGTTGATGACGTCAGCAGTGATGTCAGCAGTGACGTCAGTAGCGGGATGCTGACGTCAGGAGTGGGGGTCGTTGGGGCCGCCGCTGTTGCTACTGATGGTGCTGCTGTAGACGCTGCAGCTGCTGTTGTTGCCGTAGCTGCTGCTGCTGCTACTGCTGCTGCGGTTGTAAGTACTGCTGCCGTTGCGGCTGCGGCTACTGCTGCTGCTGATGCAGGTGCTGCTGCAGCTGCTGCTACGGCTGCTACAGCTGCTGCTGCTGTGGCTGTAGCTGCTGCTGCAGCTGCTGTGGCTGTAGCTGCTGCTGCAGCTGCTGCGGCTGCGGCTGCTGCTGCGGCTGTAGTTGCTGTGGCTGTAGCTGCAGCTGCAGCGGCGGCTGCTGCAAGTTGCTGCGGCTGCTGAGGCTGCTGCGGCTTGCTTCTGCTGCTGCACGCTGCTGTAGCTGCTGCGGGCTGCAGCTGCTGCTCGTTGCTATTGCGGGCTGTAGCAGCAGGCTGCTGCTGTGGGCTGCAGGATGGGGTTTTCCTTTTTTTCTTTCTGTCACAACAGGCAGCAGCCCGCTGTCTGCTGCGAGCAGCGGGCTGCTGCTCGCAGGCAGCAGCGAGCTGCTGCTCGCTGCTCGCTTACGGCGAGCTGCGAGCAGCAACAGCCACGGCTGGCTGCTACTAGCAGCACCTCACTACTGCGGCTTGCTGCTGCGGCTGCGGGCTGCGGCTGCTGGTTGCGGCTGCTGCAGCCCGCAGCTGCTACAGCACGCTGTTGCTGCAGCTGCTGGCTGCGGCTGCAGGCTGCGGTTGCTACTGCCCGTTGCTGCAGCTGCTGCGTGCTGCGGTTGCTGCCAGCTACTGCTGCGGAGTGCTGTTGCGGGCTGCTGCTGCACGCTGTTGCTGTTGCAGCTGTTGCGAGCTGTTGCTGCGAGCTGATGCTGCTGCTGGCTGCTGCGGGCTGCTGCTTCAGCCTGCTGCTACTGCTGCACGCAGCTGCTGTCAGCTGCTGCTGTCACTGCTCGCTGCCGTTGCCTACGGCTGCCGCTGCTGCTGCTGCAAGCTGGTGCCAATCACTGCACCTGGGTGACGTTGCCGCGTGCACCGTCGTCCACGGGTGTCGGACGCCGTCTGTCGCTCACCTCCTCGCGTCGCGCGTGGGGGTCAGTGCTGTCGAAGAAATTTCGGCAGCATTTTCCCTGGCCCAGTGGCCGTGGGAAAAAATCTGACGCCGCCACCAAGAGGGTCAATGCTGCCAGGAAAAATCCGGCAGCATTTCCNCTGCACTGGCGCGTATGGGGGTCCGCCGGCGTTGCTTGGCACCTGTTTGTCAGTCTTCTGCTACTGGTACACTCTGGCTCTGATACCAAAAAGGAAATGCCTAGGCAGCAGGTTGGGGCAGCAGCGTTGTTGATGTAGCGTGCGGGCTTCCACGCTCGTTGCTTAAGTGAGCTGCCCCCTCAGTCTGCTGCTCTAGAGTCTAAGTCTGGAAGCTCTGGGTTTGTTACTCAGAAATGCACGCGCCAATGTTACTGTCAGAAAGCAGCTGAAAACTGTAAGTGACTGATTAGGAATGAAGAATGAACAACAATGGGAGACCCCTCCAAGTTCTAGGCCCCCCCCAGCTCTGTAGAGCTTGTTACTCAGTTCATCAGCCAAACAGAAAATAGCTCAGTTCAGGCTGGCAGGTTTTCTCGGTGAGCCCTGCCAGGCAGCCGACAGCCCAAAACCCGGGCGTCGTCCGTTTTGCCTGAAAACTGGACCATACCATAATACCGACGCTGCGAACGCAGCCATGCGGTCAGAATCTGCTAGAAGAATAGTAGTAAGGAGTTATGGCAGCCTAAACCCAGATAGTGCCCACAATGGTTTATGCTGCCAAACAGGGCCATGCAACATGCAACTGGGACCCTAGGCAGTGCATGACGATGCAGACGCGATGGGACGCGCTGGACGCATGCAAGGAGCAACTGCGGTGTCAATGACTGCCGGCAGCACGACCGCCGAGGAGGCCTGCCGATGGAGCTGAGCGTGTCGCCGGAGAGAGGAGGCTCCAGCGAACTGCGAGAAGACCTCAGCGTGCGTGGGCTCCACCGAACGACACTCCATCAGCGTCGAGTCTCGCCGTCAGTCATCTGCATGCCGATGTACACAAGCCGGGAGGACACAACAGAGCACAATGAGAGATGCGAAAAAACCAACACTCCCCCATGACTCACAAGCGTAGTGCACATGGGCGGACAGGGACACGGTCAACATCCATACTCCCCCACGGCATGCAGAGACGCAGGCAGAGATAAAGAGAGAGCCACTTAAGGACGTACGCCGACCGAACTCACAGCCTTCTAGAACGAGTCGCGCTTCAATGCCTTGGTCAGGAAGTTAGCCAACTGCCGTGCTGTCTCAACCCACACGATGTTGATGCTGACGTCATGCAACAATGAACGCACGTAATGATACTCAACGTTGATGTGCTTTGTGCGTGTGTGATGAATGCCGTCATTGTCGGCGATGGCCATGGCACTCTCATTGTCACAATGCAACGTGATGGATGGGACGGACTGACGCAACTCGGACAACAGACGACGCAACCACACACTTTCACACGCGCCTGATCCAAGAGCCACGTACTCAGCCTCAGCAGTGCTGCGTGCAATGCACCCCTGCTTGCCACTGCGCGAGGACATAGCCGTGCCGCCAATCAGAAAGATCCAGCCTGTGCGACTCTTACCATCCGGACTGCCGGCCCAGTCGCTGTCGGTGTAGCCCAATGCGACAACAGACGGTTGTCGCAGTGCCGAGACGACATAGCGCAGTTCTCGGATCGCAGCCTCGTAGTGGAGGTGACGCGACTCCTGAGAAAATTGGGATAGGAGGTTGACGACGAACGCGATGTCTGGGCGCGTCGTCGTCCCTAAGAACATCAGTGACCCGATGACTCGTAGGTACGTGGTCACGTCAACTGGCTCTCCCAGAAGAGTTGGGTCTGGACTCGTTAGCTTCACCTCACCATCGGGTGACATGTGTGAGGATGCGCTTGGCACGAGTGGCAGGTCCTTCGCAAAGCGGGTGGATAACGTCTACACATAGGCGGCGTGGTGGATGTGCAGGACGCCCTGGGTGCGATCATGGTCGAGCTCCAAGCCCAAGAAGACTCTTGCAGATCCGAGATCCTTCATCTGGTAGGTGGCGTGCAACAAGTCCTTGACATGCTGGATGACAGCCGTGTCTGGCGATCCAATGAGAAGATCGTCGATGTAAACCAGAACAGCGGCGAAATTCTGGCCTTGCGGACTGACAAACAGTGCGGGGTCAGCGGTGCTACGCAAGAGCCCGCCACGAAAGAGCGTGCTACTGATTTCTTGGTTCTAGCACCGAGGCGACTCCTTCAAGGCATACAGGGCCTTACGTAATCGCGAGACTCTCCCAGTGCCATTGTGAAACCCTGGAGGCTGCACCATATAGAGCTCCACACCTTCTAGTGAACTATGGAGAAATGCGTTGCTCACATCCATCTGATGCAGCTCCACCCATGCTGGACGACCAGGCTGAAGAGCGCCCGGCTAGTGGAGAACTGTCCAACTGGAGCAAAGATCTAGTCGTAGTCGACCCTAAGAATCTGGGCAAACCCCTTGGCTGTAAGGCAGGCCTTGTACTTATCCAAGGACTTGTCGAGCTTCCACTCGGTTGAAAGACCCACTTGGTGCCGATGGCCGTCCAACTTGAAGGAAGGTCGACGAGATCGTACACATGGTGCTGTCCAATAGCGGCGAGCTCATCGGCGCAGTCAGCATCCCAATGTGTGGCCTCAAGAGATGCTCGTGCCTTGCCCAGGGTGGCTGGGTCCTTCGGGCGTGCTGCGGAGCGGAGTGAGAGAGCGTGCGCTTCTCGAGCCCCAGGTGGGATGCGCGCGAGTGCAACCACGACAGCGTGCCGATGCTCATGATGAAGCATGTCGTAACCCATTACGGAGCCCGGGTGAAGATCTGCAATGATGGCCTAGGTAGTCAAGCTGAAGGCCTTGGTGCCAGGGTCCCCACTCACGGCAGTGGGAGTGGAGGAGGCACGTGGGGCCACGGGGGGTCGAGGCGCCGCAGAGCGCGTTGCGACAGTCTATGCGCTCGCCGACGGTCTTGGTCGGAGGCTGCCGCCTGGGCCACGTATGTAGCGTGGCAGGGCAAGCGATGGCACGAAGTCGGACGGGCCAATGGAGGTGGACGTGATAACTGGCCCGGAGTGGCCGGCGGATGCGGCCGGGGCCGCTGGACCGGATGGGCCAGCGGGCGCAGCTGAAACTGTAGGCCATGAGGGACCGGCGGACGCGACTGCGGCTGCCGGCTTGGAGGGACTAGCGGACGCAACAGGGGCTGCTGGTCCAGAGGGATCAACAGAGGCGATTGGGACTGCCAGCTGAGAGGGACCAGCAGATGCGATTGGGGCTGCTGGTCCGGAGGGACCAGCAGAGGCGACAAGGGCTGTCGACTCGGAGGGACCAGTGGACACGACTGGGGCCGCCGACCCGGAGGGGCCAGCGGACGCGACTAGGGCTGCTGGTCCGGAGAGACCAGCACAGGCGACTGGGGTTGCCGGCTCAAAGGGACCAGTGGACATGACTGGGGCCGCCGACCCGGAGGGGCTAGCGGACGCGACTGGGGCTGCTGGTCCGGAGGGACCAGCAGAGGCAACTAGGGCTGCTAGCTCAGAGGGACTAGTGGATACGACTAGGGCCGCTGGCCCAGAGGGGCGAACAGATGCGACTTGGGGTGCTGGTGCAGAGGGACCAGCAGAGGCGACTAGGGCTACCGGTTTAGAGGGACTAAGGAATGTGTCACCCGGAAGCGGTAGAACAAAGAACGGACTTACCACTCCCTCCCGCGACGGGATAGATACGAACGAGCCATAGCGAATGAGGTCACGAGGAAACAGGTCCTCAAAAAAGAGGACATCCCGAGACTCGATGATGTAGTGATGTGAGGGATCCCAGAAGCGCTAGGCCTTCGATTGACGAGAGACACTGGGGAAAGAGCAATGACTTCCGCGGGGGGCGAGCTTGCCGCCCTGCTGCGGGGCTGGAAGCCACATAATGGCCACATAATGGCCACGCAGCCAAAGACGCGAGCCGGGCGGAGGTCAGTTCGCTGACCGCACCAATATTAGTACGGCGTGGACTGGTGGGGAAGGGGACCATGGGGAATCCGGTTCCAAACCCAAGTCACGTAGGCCATGACTTCAAAATAGAAGCCATCAGAGAGACCGGACTCGACCCTCATGATACAGACGGCGTTGGCCATGGTACGGTTCTACCGTTGGGAGACACCGTTCTGGGTAGGCGTGTAGGGCACGGATGTCTCATGGTGCATCCCAGGGGAGGCAAGAAAGGTTGTGGCCTCACCCATGTATTCACCACCGCAATCGGAGCAAAAGCGGTGAAGAAAGTGGCCACACTCGCGATCCGTGAGGATAAGCCAGTCCTCGATGGCTCGGGTAACATCGCTCTTCTGTTGAAGGCAGAAAACCGAACGATAGCGAAAATAGTCGTCAGTGAGTGTAAGGACATAGCGGCTGTGCTCGCCGACAGACTCGTTGGGGAGAGGGTCCATGATGTCAGAATAGACGAGGTCGAGAGGGGCGGTCACGGGAGGAAGACAAAGGATACGTGGACCGGTGCATTTTCCCTTTAGCGCAATCAGTGCACTCAGTGGGGCACGGGAGGGGGAAAGTCTCCGGGTCAAGGCCCTTGGCCGACTGGGTCCGTAGCATGCTGTCTATGGCGGTAAAGTGGACGTGGCAGAGGTGGCGGTGCAAGAGGCGAGTGTGCTGAGAAGAAAGCGTACTAGTGACAAACACATGGCATGTGGCGGCCAACGAGGAGGAGACGGAAGGAGAGGAGGAGAGGCGAGGTACATGCCACAAGTTGCCACGATCGGTCGCGTGCAGTACGACAAGACCAGACGGACGCAGCGACACAATGCCAACACCACGCGAGTGCACAATGTCCATGCTCATGCGGTCAAGAGCAGTGACGAACAGGAGGCTGAGCTCGAGACCAGGGACGAAAAGGACATCGGTCAGAAAGACGTCACCAGAAAGACCACGGAAACAAATGACGCTAACACCACAGACAGGCAACACCTGTCTGGAGCCCGTCCGGTCACCAGAGACATCGCCAACAGGCGCGAACATACTAAAGGCCTCACGATAGGCCGTCATGTGATGCGTGGCACCGGAGTCGATGGTCGAGGTCTTGGTAGGATCCTGGACCGGGGTCGCCAGATTGCTAACGGTCACATGACAGCAAGCAAGGGACACGGGCACGATGGAAGGAGGCGCGAACCGAGACTGCCAATCGTCAAGCCATGCAACGTAGTCATGGGAAGGGGTAGCGGAGGCCATGGGAGATGACAAGACGGACAAAGGAACAGGACACGACTGTAGCTCAGTCTGAGTTATGCAGGGCTGGGCAGGAGAACAGGAAGTGATGCAATTCACACTTCCCTGGGGAGGAGGGCGAGGCAGGCCGAGCTGGAGCGCGATGAACTGCTCCAACGGATACTCACGGGAGGACGACCCGGGAGTGTGAACGGAGTGCGGGGTGATGGCGCCGGAGCCCGGATAGAAGGAGGACTGTGCCGGCGCCGACCGCTGCGGCGTTGGTGTCGGTTGGACGGGAGAAGCAACTGGAGTGGTGGAGCTGTTGGATGAGGCCAAAGTGTCACAGTCGGCGACAGCTACGGTGGAGACGAGACGGCACTCTCGCTTGTAACGCATGGTGGCGATGACGTGCACCTAGTCTATTGGTAGAGGGCACGTGTACCACCCGTGCCCGGGCTGGCCACAATTGTGACAGACCGACCCTCCACCGCTGGACCCGAACGGCAATTACTGCTGCTGTTGTTGCTGACCCTTGCCTTTCTCGTTCCGACGCTTCTTCTTCCCCGATGACGATGAGGTAGCTGTGATGGAGGAGGCGATAGCCACGGAGGCAACGGTAGGGGAGGCAAGAGCCTTCGTGCGCTAGAGGCGGGACTCCAGACGAGCTTCCTCAATCCGGAGGAAGAGCTCGTATACCCAGGGCCTGAGGATGCCGTAGGCCGCCATGGTGGAGAGGACGCCGGGAGAGTAGTGGATGAAGACGTCTGCTTACGTGTCGGTGGCACCGCACTTGATGGTAAGGAGCGCGGCCAGAGGAGGTGGGGTAGAGGTCCCGAGGCAACGAAGGATGTCTTTCGTCCGCTGCCACTAGGAGGAGACCGTCTCGATCTCCACCATGTGCAAGGTGTTGAACTCTCGCAACAGGCAGCTCGTCTCAGCCTCACTGGACAGGCGATGGGGACGAGTGAGGACGTGCCACGCGGCTGTAGGGTCTGGGGTGGCGCCAGCGATGAAGTCGCCGAAGAAGGGCTCGAGGGTGAAGCGGGAAGCCGGAGGGGCGATAGGGACTAGAGCGCGGACGACACGACCAGCATCATGTAACTCGTCGGCCAGGGTGGCATCATACGACAGGGTGTAGTATGCCCATAGGCCCTCACCTTGTGCCGAGATCCGGAAGCTGAGTTCCTAGCTCCGAAACTGCTCACCGGCCTGAAGTGGCGACGGCGGCGTCTCAAACTCCTTTTGCCTGCGGCCAGCACCCAGAGTGGGGCCAAGGACGGAAGTCATTGTCTGCCGCTAGCGCTGAGTCTGCTGTTACACAAGGTAGTGCGTGGCAGCGTACCCTGGAGGGATGAAGGATGGCGGCTCACTGGTGGCAGTCTGGGAGACCAACGGCTCCAGTGCTGCAAGCTGCTGCTTCAGGGCGACGAGCTGTTGCTGAAGAGCAGTGAGGGGGTCGGGTTTGTAGCCAACGATGCTAGTGGGTTGCTACCGCTACTGCTGCTGCTGCTGCTTTTGCTGTTGCTACTGTTGTTGCTGCTGCTTCTATTACTGCTGCTGTTACTACTTTTTCTCCTGCTACTGCTGCTCCTACTGCTGCTGCTGCTGCTCCCGCTGCTCCTATTACTCCTGCTGCTCCTGCTGCTACTGCCACTACTGTTGGTGCTACTACTACTGCTGCTCCTACTGCTGCTGCTGCTGCTCCCGCTGCTCCTATTACTCCTGCTGCTCCTGCTGCTACTGCCACTACTGTTGGTGCTACTACTACTGCTGCTCCTATTGCTTCTGCTGCTGCCGTTGCTGTTGTTGCTGTTGCTGCTGCCGCTACAAAAAACGGGGGTAGGGGTCCCCCAAACAAAGGAGGACCCCTCCCCAATGGGGCTAACAACCATGGTTTGATGCCCCTTTGTTTTGTTTTTTTTCTTTTTCTTGTTTTTTTGTTGCTGATGTCAGTGGTGACGTCAGTTGGGGGCGGTGGACATCCGGCCCACCCTTAGGTTTTCTTGCCCTTTCCCTTGCCCCCCCCTTTTTTCTGTGAAATGATGACATCATTACTGACGTCTATAGTGACATCAGCAACAGGATGCTGACGTTAGCAGAGGCGGTTGTTGGGGCCGTTGTTGCAGCTGCTGTTGTTGCTGCTGTTGCTGCCGTATGACTCCCTTTTCTACGATTAGGTTGACCGTTAGTACAAGAAATGTGATCGGCCACACCAGCAGTCATCGCGGCTTCCAGTCAATGCGGTCGGAATCCCGTCCTTGCACATAGCTAAAGCGTTCGTCCAAATAGAACGACATGAACCGAACTGTGAACATTCCGCTCTCAGTGGTGTGCAACGGCGAGGGCCTACACTGACTAATCTAAACCGAACCTCAATTTTACTGTCAGTGTTGTCCTGTTGGAGCGATTTCCTAGGGGCTCCGATGTGACGGGAAATGCCCAAGGAAGACCTTTAAATTGTAATTTTTAAAGGGAGGGAACGTAGAACGCGGATTGCAGTTGCTTGGGAGCTACGTGAATCCGGCCTATCTTGGCGACTGCTCAGGTCATCGCCTCAGATACGTTTGCCCATAATTCTATGGTCAATTGAAACAGCTTGCATGATTTTGCAAACTAATGCCACTGACAAGAACATCGATAAACTAATTCTTGCTGCCTTGATTGTATACAAACTATTTGCGTCGCCTAGAGATTTTCCAACGTATTTTCTTCTGTTAGTGTTGGTGATGCTGCTACTGCTGGTGTTGCTGCTGCGGCTACTGCTACGACTGCTGCTCCTGCGGTTGTTGCTGTTGCTTCTATTTGTGATGCTTCTGTTGCGACTACTTCTGCTGCTGTTGCTACGGCTACTGCTGCGGCTACAGTTGTAGCAGCAATTGCTGCTTCTGTAGGCTGCTGCGGCTGCTTTCAATGCTACAGCAGTAAATGCAGCGGCTGCAGCCGCGGCAACAAAGCTGGTGAGGTGGGGGATATTTTCTTCTCTATCGTTTTTCTTTCTCTTCTCTCGTTTGTTACAGTGGGCAGCTGCCCGTTGTTGGATGCGAGCCTACTATTGCTGCTGCTGCTCGCTGGCAGGAGCGGGCTGCTGCTCACTGCTTGCTCACTGCGAGCAGTGAGCAGTAGCAGCCGCTGCTGGCTGTTGCCGGCAGCTGCTCGTTGTTGCTGTTGCTAAAGCTAGCTGCTGCTACTGCTGCAGCTGGCTGCTGTTGCTGCTGCTGCAGCTTGCTACTGCTGCTGCACGTTGCTGCAGCTGCTGCTTGCTGCCTGCTGTTGCTCGCTGCTGCTGCTCGCTGCTGCTGCGGGCTGCTACTGTGAGCTGTTGCTACGGGCTGCTGCTGCTGCGCGCTACTGCGAGCTGCTGCTTCTGCCACCTGTTGCTGTTGCACACAGTTGCTGCTGGCTGCTGCTTCCACTGCTCGCTACGGTTGCCTACGGCTACCGCTGCTGCAGACTTGTGCTGCTGCGTGCTGATGCCAGTCACTGTACTTGGGTGATGTTTAAGCGTGCGTCGTCGCCCGCAGGTGTCGGACGCGGCCGTCCGCTCACCTCCTCCCGCCACGTGTGGGGGTNTTGTTACAGTGGGCAGCTGCCCGTTGTTGGATGCGAGCCTACTATTGCTGCTGCTGCTCGCTGGCAGGAGCGGGCTGCTGCTCACTGCTTGCTCACTGCGAGCAGTGAGCAGTAGCAGCCGCTGCTGGCTGTTGCCGGCAGCTGCTCGTTGTTGCTGTTGCTAAAGCTAGCTGCTGCTACTGCTGCAGCTGGCTGCTGTTGCTGCTGCTGCAGCTTGCTATTGCTGCTGCACGTTGCTGCAGCTGCTGCTTGCTGCCTGCTGTTGCTCGCTGCTGCTGCTCGCTGCTGCTGCGGGCTGCTACTGTGAGCTGTTGCTACGGGCTGCTGCTGCTGCGCGCTACTGCGAGCTGCTGCTTCTGCCACCTGTTGCTGTTGCACACAGTTGCTGCTGGTTGCTGCTGGCTGCTGCTCGCTACGGTTGCCTACGGCTACCGCTGCTGCAGACTTGTGCTGCTGCGTGCTGATGCCAGTCACTGTACTTGGGTGATGTTTAAGCGTGCGTCGTCGCCCGCAGGTGTCGGACGCGGCCGTCCGCTCACCTCCTCCCGCCACGTGTGGGGGTCAGCGCTGCCGAAAAAAATTTGGTAGCATATCCCCTAGCCTAGTGGGCCGTGGGAAAAAGTCTGACGCCACCACCAGGCGGGTCAATACAGCCGGGAAAAATTCGGGAGCATTTCTCCTGCACTGGCGCATATGGGGATCCGTCGGCGTTGTCTGGCACGTGTACGCCAGTCTTCTACTGTTGCTGCTACGCTCTGGCTCTGATACCAAGCAAGAAAACCTAGGCAGCAAGTTGGGGCAGTTGTGTTGTTGATGTAGCGTGCGGGCTTCCACGCTCGTTGCTCAAGTCTGTTGCCCCCTCAGTCTGGTGCTCTTGAGTCTAAGTCCAGAAGCTCTGAGTTTGCTACTCAGAAACGCGCGCGCTAGTGTTAGGGCTAGAAAGCATCTGAAAGCTGAAAGTGAATGATTAGGAATGAAGAATGAGCAACAATGGGAGACCCCTCCAAGTTCTAGTTCCCCCCACTAGTGTAGAACTTGTTACACAGCTAACCAGCCAATCAGGAAATAGTCCTAGACCTATTTTCTGGCAAGTCGGGTTTTCTCGGTGAGCCCTACCCGACGCCCGACAGCCGAAAACCCGTGTGTCGTCCGTTTTGCTTGAAAACTAGACCATACCATAATACCAACGTTGCAAATGCAGTCGTGCAGTCAGAATCAGCTAGAAAAAAAGCAGCAAGGAGTTATGGCTGCCCGAACCCAGGCAGTGCCTACGACAGTCAGCGACGCCAAACAGGGTCATACAGCAGGAGACCTGGACCCTAGGGACCGCATGATGCTACAGACGCAATGCCACAACCAGACACAGTGCTAGGTACATGCAGATAGCATCTGCAGTGACAGTGACAGTCGGCGGCCCGACCGCCGAGGAGGCCTGCCGATGGAGCTGAGCGCATTGCCAGAGTGAGGAGGCTCCGGCGAAGGGTGAGCGGGCCTTAGCGTGCGTCGGCTCCACTGAGCGACACTCCAATGGCGTCACGTCTCACCTTCAGTCATTTGCACACTGATGTACACAAGCCGGGAGGACACAACAGAGTACAATAAGAGATGGACAAAAACCAACAACACACACACACATACACACACACACAGACACACACACACACATACACACACACACACAAAAAAACTTTACACATATCCTAAACCATCCTCGACCAATTGGAGTCCAAGACGTAGTCGATGTGCCTGGTGATGGTCAACAAGCCACAACAATATTGGGACGGGTAGAAGCCCACACAATAGATGGATTTATTGACCACCATTGAGTGCCTCCAGGTGAGTTGCATCAAGTCTAGAGGTCACAAGGACTGACGGAAGAGCAACATACTTGCCACAAGAGACGGCATTGAGAACACAATAGGACATAACACAAAAGAGACATGCACACGTCAACCGGGATCACTACGGAGGGACGGACGACCAAGAACATGTACTGCGACTTTGAACTTGCCACTGTAGAGTGCCTATGTGAGAATTTAGCATGTTGCTTCCACATGTCAACACCAATGTCACCACACACGATATGTTCACGCACAAAATGATGCTCGACATTGATGTGCTTTGTTAGAGTGTGATGCATGTCATTGTACCCAACGATGTGGCGTGTACTCTCATTTTTTCAATGAAGCGTGATGCAAAGACTGGGTCGGTACAACTATTGCATGAGACAACACAACTAGATGCTCTCACAAAAACCGGCCTCCAAGGCCACATACTCGGCCTCTATCGATCTATTCACGACACAAACTTGCTCTCTGTTCGTCCAAGAGACAAAAAATCCGCTGATGAGGAAGATGTACCCTGATTGGATATGCATGTCTTGACCTTGGACTCAATCGTTGTCAGTGTACCCATCAACCACAATAGAGGGTTGTACACAAAAGCACGAGCCTTAGATTTAAAGTTGGCATGACGTAGCTCACAATACGCAACTCTGCCTGGAGATGGAGCTGACAAGAAGACTAGGAGAACTGGGACAAGAATTTGACTAGAGACTTAACATGAGCACGCGTGGTGGCACCAAGGAACATCAAGGACCTGATGATATCAAGGTACGTCATAACGTTGACAAATTCTCCCAGATGGATTCATGGGTGTTGAGGCATGGAGAATAAGAGCCAAGAGGTCGGCAAAATGCTCCTCAAATGTGCAAATGTACCCTAACAGATGCAAATGTAGCACTCATTGCTTATGGTCATGTTCAATCTCCATACCCTAGAAGACGGAGGTATGATGGGAACCCTTCACCTTATACTTGGACTAGACAAGATACTTTACAACCAAAATAGCCTGAGGATCCGGAGAGGCAATCAAGTGGTCCGCCATGTGTACCAAAACAATGACACAGAGTACCAACGGATCACTCTAGAAGAGAACAGGGTCAAGAGGACTGCGTCGATAGCCACCACGCTTGAGAATGGCATGAATCTTGAGGTTCAACTAGTGTGGAGACTGTTGAACCCTTAGAAATCCCTACAATGATCCGTACCTATGTCAAAGCCTGGTTTCTAAGCAATGTAGATCTCCTCATCAAGTCAACTGTGTCAGAATGTGATACATGCTCTAATTTGATGGAGCTTGTGGTCATGCCAAGCCACCTGGCTGAGCAATGCTTTGGGGTGTCAGAAAACGGCCTCCGGGTGGAGGCAGTTCCAACGTGGCCTGATGGGTCTACTGTGCTCATGGCTATGTTTTGTGCGGGTTCTGAGTCTAAATGTGAGCTTTCTGGTCGCCCCACACTATGTTTCTGGGAGTTGAAGGCATTTGTGAGACAGTCACTTTTGTGAAGGGGATAACGCAATTTTTCATTAGTTTTTTAACATGGACATGCATGAACATTTGTAGGGCTAGTCATGAGCTCTCCAACGCACAAAACCACGCGCAATTCGGATCACCGTAGCTCCCGCTACGTCATCCGAAGCGCAGCACCCCAAATCAGCCGCTCAATCGGCGGCGCGCACCACGTCGCCCGTCGAGGCGCCCTCGCACATCAAGGACCCATGAAAACCCCACTCCGGAGGCGCAGATGTCCGTACACGTAGTGGCGGCACCCCTCGCGCCTTTGGGATCTGTTTGAATGACTTAATCGTCAAGTTTGGTGATGGGGATTGATGTGGGTCGAAACCTGTTCGCGGACCTTCAGTCGGAGTTTTGACCAAGTCCCCGAGTGACAAACTGTACTACTGAGTTCCGGACTCCGAGCCACGATTTTGGCTAAGTTCCTCAGTAACAAACTGCACTCCTGAAATCCGGCGGATCATCCACCGGACGCCTCGGCAGATCTTCCGGAGCAAAATCCCCAGATGGCATTTTGTTACTCGTTCCGGTCAATTGTTCACCGAAAGTCGAACCGCGGCCGGCTCCCAGAACCGCCGCGCACACCCCAACTTTGGAAGCCCATATCTCCCCCATTACTAGTCCGATTCCAGTGAAACAACTTCCACCGGATTCAACGACTCGTCAGCTTTCAGGGGCAATCCTCCATTTTAGGATCCAAGCAATCCTCAAGTCGCCAGATCCGTTGACAAGGATTTTCCTCTCTCTGGCGGCTTGTCTGCGCCTCCTGGCGCCGCACTTGAGCATGCAGAGGGGCAAATCTTCAACATTCTCCCCCTTGCACCTGCCATGCCCGCTGCTCCTGCTTGCTCTCACTCATCTTCCGCTACGCCCTCCAGCCCATCATAGCTGGTTATCCCAAGCCCGGCCACGCTCAAAGCGTGCCGGTCCACGGATCGTGCTTTGGTCAAGCAATCCGCAAGCATGTTGTGCGTGCTGCGTGCAGCACCACCTGCCCATTTTCAACCATGTCCCATGCGTAGTGGTAACGCACGTCAATGTGCTTCGTCCTCCTGTGCTGCGTCGGGTTGTTAGTCAGCGAGATCGACCCGATGTTGTCCTCTTGCAATACCGTAGGCTCCTGCTGCGGCACGCCCAACTCCCCCAGCAATCTACGGAGCCACACCGCCTCCTTGACCGCCTCGGCCAGCACGATGTACTCTGCTTCCACTGTGGAGGTAGCGACGCAGTCTTGCTTTCTGCTGCACCACGAGACTGTTGCACCAGCGAGGAAGAACACGTAGCCGAATGTGGACTTCCGCTTGTCCACATCGCAAGTGTAGCCTACGTCCGTGTAGCAGACCAGACGGAAGGGGTCTGCCCGCCCCTTGCCGTCGAACCTCAAGCATGCATGCCGCGTCGCATGCAGGTAGCAGAGGATGCGCTTGACCGCCTGCCAGTGTAGTGGCCCTGGATCGGCCACGTACCTGCTCACTTGGCCCACCGTGTAGGCCAGGTCCGGTCGAGTCGCCACCATGGCGTACATGAGGCTGCCCACCATCGATTGGTAGGGCACCCCTGCCATGTCCTCCCGCTCTTCTTTTGTTTGCGGCGCCATTGCCGCACTCAGTTCACAGGTCATGGAGACTGGACTGCCAACTGGTTTGCTGTCCTCCATGCCATACCGCTTCAGCACCTTGGCCACGTATTTGGCCTGTCCCAGCTCAAGCGTGCGCGCCCTCCGGTTCCGCGTGATGCTCACCCCGAGGTAGTACTCCAACTCCCCCATGTCCGACATCTGGAATCTGCTGCTCAGCTGCTCTTTCAGCAGCTGTAGGCTCGGCAGATCCGTCGAGCACAAAATCAGGTCATCTAAATAGAGTGCGACGATCTGATGGAGTTGTTTGTCACGTCGCATGTACACGGTGTGATCTACCTCACAGCGCTTGAAGCCGAGTTGTGCCATGAAGCTGTCCATTTGTTGGTACCAGCATCTGGGCGATTGTTTTAGCCCATACAAGGACTTTTGTAGCTTACACACCTTGCCCTCTGGCGCCTCCACCCCCTCTGGCACCTCCATGTAGATCTCTTTGTCTATGATGCCGTTGAGGAAGGCCGTCTTTACGTCCATTTGGTGGAGCTCCATGTCCTTCGCGGCCGCCACCGCAAGGATCGCCCGGATGCTTGTGATCTTGGCGACGGGAACAAACGTCTCATCGTAGTGCTCTCCCTTACGCTGTGCGTAACCTTTCGCCACCAACCGTGCCTTGTACTTGTCAACCACACCTTCCTTTGTGAACTTGGTCTTAAAGACCCACTTTGAGCCGATGACCTTGGCATCTTTCGGCCTGTCAACCAGCTCCCACGTATCATTTTCCGTGATGGACGCCAGCTCCGATTTGATGGCTGCGTCCCATTGATCCCCTTCGGGCCATGCAAGCACCTCTTGCACGGTAGTCGGCTCTGTTGATGCAGCTAGCATGCATGGCGTCATGCCAATCCATCGACCGGTGCTTGTGTTGAAGCGCTTCCCCGCTTTTCACTGCCTCCCGCTGCGGTGCGGTAGTTTTGGTGGCGCATCGTCGCTCTGCTGCGATCCCTCCAACTCGGCACGCTCCGGTGAATCATGGGCAGGACGGCTCCCATAGGATCTCTCTCGTTCTGGCGAAACATTGCCCGAATGACCGGCACGTCCGGTGGATTTTCCACCGACGCCCGATGCACATTCTGCCGGGAGTGCGCGCCTTGGCACCCTCGGTGCCTCATCCGCCGGATCCTTCCGGTGGATCTCCTCATCAGCTTGATCGTCATCTGAGTCCTCCGCGTCGGCTACCACCACTGGTTTACCTTCCCGCTGTGATGCCGCATCCTCAACTTCAGCGTCCGCCGGCTCCTTCTCGTAATCAAGGAGCTGGAACCACTCCACCGTCTTTGGGGAGTCCACCACGCCCGCATCGTTGCTGCTGATGTAGCTCTGCTCCTCATCGTACTCGACTTCTCGGCTACGGATAACCTCCTCCTTGCACATGTCGTAGAACCGGTATGCCTTATGCACGCTCTCATAGCCAAGGAAGAGACACGTATTTGCCCGCGGCTCTAGCTTGGTGTCACGCCTCTACGCAGCCTGCACCACCATGTGCGCCTTGCACCCGAACACTTTCAGGTGTGCCACACTTGGCTTGCGCCCGCTCCAAAACTTCTGCGGCGTCTTCCAGCTGCTCCTCCCCTTCAGCACTGCTGTAGGAGTGAGGTTGATGGTGTAGCTTGCCGTACGCACAGCTTCCGCCCAGAAGCTTCGCGGCAATTCCGCGTCCACCAACATGGTCCGTACCATGTCCAGCAGCGTCTGGTTCGCCCGCTCCGCCACACCATTCGACTGAGGCAAATACGACGTAGTTTGTTGCCATTTTATGCCCTGCTGCTTCATCCACCCGCTACAGCCCACATACTCTCTGCCATTGTCACTGCGTAGCGCTCTGACCTTCCGGTCTGTCTGCCTCTCCACCGCGGCGACATACTCCTTCAGCCGGTCCAGGACCTCGCCTTTCCGCTTCATGAAGTACACAAAGAGTTTTCTGCTGTAGTCATCAATGGAGGTGACAAAGTAACGTGCGCCGCTCTTTGACGCCGTCTTGAATGGTCCGCACACGTCACTGTGCACGACCTCCAGCAGGTCCGAGGCGTGATTCACGTTCTCGTTGAACGGTTTGCACCGCGCCTTGCCCAAAATGCAAGGCTCGTACTTTTTGTGCACTGTTGCATCTGTCGCCTCTTCCGCACCGTCGATGACGAGGCCGCGTACCAGCTCGCGCTTCGCCATCTCCTTCACGACTGCGGGTGAGGAATGCCCCAGTTGTCGATGCCAGAGCTCCAGATCAGCTCCCCCTCCTTTGGCAAGGTTGACGGTGCGTTCTTGCGAGTCTGCTGAATCTGTCGCCGCGGGGATCACCTTGTTCTCCACGATGTAGAGGCCTCCCTCGCGCTTAGCCTCCAGCATGGGCTCGCCGCCACCGCCCTTTTGCACGACTGCCCCTCTTCTCCTGAAGAGCACCTCGTACCCCTTGTCAGTCAGGCGGCTAACACTTAGAATATCAGCCAAGCCAGGTACATGCTGCACGTCCTTGATGACGCGTTGCACCCGCTTTCCACCAACCACCACCTCCACGTCCATGTCTCCTTGGCCAGCCGCCGGCTCGACCTTGTCGTTTGCGACCACCATGGATTTGCTGGACTTGGTGTAGTTGATGAACCCGACCTTCTCGACCTGGGCATGCTCCTCCGCTCCGGAGTCAAGGCATCGTCGGTTGGCCTTCTTGAGGTAGTGGTTTTGAGTGCCGTTGAGGAGCACCTTCTTGCCTTTGGCGTCCTTGCCACCGGCCTTTGCCTCCTTGGTGCACTCACGGGCCCAATGGCCCTCCTTGCCGCAGTTACGTCACACACCCTTCTTGGCGCCCTTCTTGCCGCCGCCATGTCCGCCACCTCCCTTGGCCCCGCTTCCTCCACCACGCGTTTTGGTGACGAGGGCCGATGAGGACGACGAGGACTCCCCGCAGCTCCGTTGCTGCGCCTCGTTGCGGATGTACTCTGCGACCGCGCCATAGGTAAGCTTGTTCTCTGCCCATCCTCCCAAGACTGTAATGAGAGGGCTCCAACTTTTACGAAGGGCCATGAGGAGGGTCAATAGCCTACAGCTGCGTGTCCATCTTCCACCCCACGTCGTTGCATTGTGAGGCGAGCGACTCGATGTACTTCATGGCAGTGATGACATCATCTCCTTCCTCAATTCTCACTATCAGGAGTCGCTTCATTGCAAAGATTTTGTTCGCCAGTGACTTGGATTGATGGATGGCACAGAGTTTTTGCCAAGCTTCGGCTGCCAGCTTGCAGCCCTGGAAGTAGCCCCACTACGACTCGGCCGTCCCGGACACCAGCAACATGAGCGCCTCCGTATTCTTCTTTGCGAAGGCCTCCTTTTGCGCTTCCTTCGCCGTCGCTTCGTCGAGGACTTCCATTCCCTCCATGACCTTCAACAGCCCCTTATGTGCGAGGTGCAGCTCAAAGTGCCACCTCCATAGCCCGTAGCCAGGACCACCTACATACTTCTAGATGGGCTGCGTCTCCTTCTGCGCCATTTGCGCAGTCTTCAACTCTGGGACCTCAGAGTATGATGGCAATGTTGTCCCCGACGACAGTCCTGTCCGCCGCGAAAGCCGTGAGCGATGTGTAGACCGGTCAGGGCCGTGGGCCCATAACCCTTTGTCAAAAAACGCCCCCCGAGTGGAAGCAGTTCTAACGTGGCCCGATGGGTCTACTGTGCTCACGGCTATGTTTTGTGCGGGTTCTGAGTCTAAGCGTGAGCTTTTTGGTCGCCCCACGCTATGTTTCTGGGAGTTGAAGGCCTTTGTGAGACAGTCACTTTTGCGAAGGGGATAACGCGATTTTGCATTAGTTTTTTAACATAGACATGATGTAAACATTTGTAAGGCTAGTCATGAGCTCTTCAATGCACGAAACCGTGCACAATTTGGATCACCGTAGCTCCCGCTACGTCATCCGAAGCACAGCACACAAAATCAGTCGCTCAGAAGGCGGCGCGCACCACGTCGCCCGTCGAGGCACCCTCGCACATCAAGGACCCATTAAAACGCCACTCCGGAGGCGCAGATGTCCCTACACGTAGTGGCGGTGTCCCTCGCGCCTTTTGGGTCTGTTTCAATGACTTAATCATCGAGTTTGGTGATGGGGATTGATGTGGGTCGAAACCTGTTCGCGGACCTTCAGTCAGAATTTTGACTAAGTCCCCGAGTAACAAACTGTACTGCTGAGTTCCGGACTCCGAGCCAGGATTTTGGCCAAGTCCTTTGGTAACAAACTGCACTCCTGAAATCCGGCGGATCATCCACCGAACGCCTCGGCAGATCTTCCGGAGCAGAATTCCCAGATGGCATTTTGTTACTCGTTCCGGTCAATTATTCACCGGAAGTCGAACCGCGGCCGGCTCCCAGAACCGCCGTGCACACCCCAACTTTGGAAGCCCATATCTCCCTCGTTACTAGTCCGATTCCGGTGAAACAACTTCCACCGGATTCAACGACTCGTCAAATTTTAGGGGTAGTCCTCCATTTTAGGATCCGAGCAATCCTCGAGTCGCCAGATCCGTCGACGAGGATTTTCCTCTCTCTGGCGGCTCGTCGGCGCCTCCCGGCGCCGCACTTGGGCATGTAGAGGGGAAAATCTTCAACATGGGGTTGGTGTACTTTTCTCCAAGGGAAAAATTTGTATCAAAGCCCATGTCAGGCACATGGGAATATCCTTTCACCGTGAAGAGAGCCTTGTCACAATCAATCGTAACACCGTTTGGCTTGCGCATGTGCCTATTCACCCAGCGGGGGCAATGGCTTGATGACTCAGTGGAAGGTCCGCCTTCTTGTAAACGCCATGCTCTTTGATTGAATCAAGCTCTTTGCATATGGACTGCTCCAATAGGACCACATCCGGCCTGGAGCAAGCATGGCAAACTGTCTCTGGATCAGGCGATATCATCGGAGTGCCACGAGAGCTTTATACAAAACACGGCACATGAGAGATGGGTGAGTGAGGTAATGTACGAGAGGGCTTCCCGGCCCTCTAGTGCACACCAGAGGGCCATAATTGAAAACTTTGAGATACGCTTAGCGCAAGAAACTGAGATGACAGAAGAGACACGATTTTTTTTAATACAACTGAACATGCTCTCAAATAGGAGAGCCTCTGATGACTCAATTTCATGCCGAGATTCAGGGTTCCAAAAGCGTCCAGCCTTGGAATATGGTGAGACGTTGAGGAATGGACACATTTGGCCACGAGGGAAAAGCTTTCCATCCTATTGTTCCTCAAGAAGGCAAACAGTGTCAACGTTCTTCCAGACTTGTGCAATGTGTAAGTTAGCCCGCTTTTCCTATGAGGGTTTGAGAGGGGCAATGTGGTGTGGAAGTGACCTGTGGAGAACCCAGTTCCACACCCTATTGTTTTACTTCATGGTCTCATAAGCAAACACTTCAAACATGCGAGACTCGAGCAACATCATAGGAAATCCATCGGCGAGAGTATGGTTCTACTATTCAGATGCACCATTCTATTGAGGATTATGAGGGGGAAAAGACTCAAACGGGACCCTAACCGGCGTGAGAAAGCAAAGGTTGGGGCCCATAAACTCACCATCGCAGTCGGAGAAAAAAACCTGTAGCTTGTACTGACAAGCATGCTCTGCCTACACAAGCCAAAGTGAATCGTGGGACCAACGTCACTTTTTAGACATTATGGACAGATCCAGTGGAAGTGAGAATAGTGGTCAGTCAAGCAGGGGACATGGCAACCACTGCCAAGGAACTCAAGAGGAAATGGGCCCATGACATCAGCTTGAAAAAGCACAAGAAGATCATGAGTGCTAGACACAAAAATAGGAAAAGATGAGTGGTGCATCTTGCCTTGGACACTTTTGAGACAATCAACAGTGCATGGAGGAGGGAAAGTGGAAGCATCCAAAGCGGCCGTGGGCTGATGATGCAACAAGGTGTGAATCATGGTAGTGTTTACATGGATATCTTCATGATGAAGTAAGCATGTGTAATCAGGAGACATTGAGCAAGTGACATGAACATGTGTAGCGACAACAGCCGACTGTGTCTGTACAAACGGCTGGACATGCTACAACGTTTTGCAATGACGACCATGAAATACGACAAGACCAAAAAACTACACAGAAACATAATTGATGCTACACGACTCAATGTGTAGCGCGTGGCCGGCGCCACATGGATCAAACGGAGGTCCTTGGCCTGTGAGCGGCTGGATAGGATGACTTGAGGGTCGGGGACCCTCAAGCACCGCGGATTTGGCCTAGTTGGCCAGGGATTCTGTCCAATCCGTTACATTGGTATCAGAGCTCCGGGGCTCGAGTCCAACGTGTGGATGCCAAGGGCGGCTCACTTCTAGGCTGGGGGAATAGTAACATGCAGCCGGCGCCATGTGGATCAAACAGGGGTCCCTGGCCTGTGGACGGTTGGACGGGATGACTTGAGATTCGGAGCCATCAAGCACCGTGTTTTTGGCCTAGTTGGCCAAGGATTCTGTCCAATCCACTACACAATGAAGGCCTTGCCCAAGTTATCAAGGGTAGCAAGAGAAAGACTAATATCAAGTGCGGATGAAAACATCACATCAGGCAAGAACACATCACATGTAAAGCCAACGAGTNGCTCCGGGGCTCGAGTCCAACGTGTGGATGCCAAGGGCGGCTCACTTCTAGGCTGGGGGAATAGTAACATGCAGCCGGCGCCATGTGGATCAAACAGGGGTCCCTGGCCTGTGGACGGTTGGACGGGATGACTTGAGATTCGGAGCCATCAAGCACCGTGTTTTTGGCCTAGTTGGCCAAGGATTCTGTCCAATCCACTACACAATGAAGGCCTTGCCCAAGTTATCAAGGGTAGCAAGAGAAAGACTAACATCAAGTGCGGATGAAAACATCACATCAGGCAAGAACACATCACATGTAAAGCCAACGAGTCGCACGATATCAATGCCCTACAGAGGCAAGATCTGGGTGCGCACGCAATAGACATCTCCAGTAAGACCCAAGAACAAAAATGAAAAATGAGATGATTTCATGTGATGACTAGAACCTGAATCAAGGATATGGAACCCACATAACACACGAGCTGGAGAAAATGTTTGACACGCAGCGACACAACCTAAAAGGGCACAGAAGATACATTTACAACCCAAGAAAAAAATCAAAAGATGGGGATGCTGGCGGTCCTCAATCCATGCATCATCCATACCTAGATTTCCCAACAGTTCTCCTCAAAAGGATCCATCTCACTCACACTAATGACCTCCGGACACAGCTTCCAAACGTGCACCAGAAGACATAGTAGGAGGTTGAATCTGACAAGGTCACCACGACGAGGGTGAGCTTGCACGCATGTAGAACATATGAAGTGGAGGAGGACCCAATGTTGAAGATAAGGTGTCTTGAAACCC
>SZWC01008007.1:104693-121413 GCA_023375785.1 Penium margaritaceum
CCCCCCCCCCCCTGGTCGAGTACACAAAGGATTCGTATGCGCTCAAGTCACAAACCATGGGAAATACGTTCTCCCAAGGTACTCTGTAGCGCGCGACCAGCGCCACGTGGATCGAGCGGGGATTCCTGGCCTATGGGCAGTTGGATGGAATGGCTTGAGGGTTGGAGACCCTCAAGCACCACGTTTTTGGCCTAGTTGGCCAAGGATCATGTCTAATCCGCTACATTTGTATCAGAGCACCAGGGTTTGAGTCTGCCATGCGGATTCTAAGGGCGGCTCAATACTAGGCCAGGGGAGTGTAGCACGCGGCCAGAGCCATGTGG
The DNA here is from genome assembly GCA_023375785.1 of Penium margaritaceum. Taxonomy (NCBI): domain Eukaryota; kingdom Viridiplantae; phylum Streptophyta; class Zygnematophyceae; order Desmidiales; family Peniaceae; genus Penium; species Penium margaritaceum. The sequence continues at coordinate 105,017 of SZWC01008007.1, forward strand.
ATCGAGCGAGGGATCATGGCCTGTGTTTGGTTGGACGGGATGGTTTGAGAGTCAGAGACCCTCAAGAACCGCTGTTTCGGCCTAGTTGGCCAAGGATTCTGCCCAATCTGCTACGTACTTTTACAAAACCCCAATTAGCTGGGTCTCAATCACAGAGGTTTCAAACAGAGAAGGATTAAATGCAGTGTACAAGAAATCAGGGTAATAGCCAATCCTCAGACAAATAGGTTTCATGACGCATAGATTGATTTCTCGAAATCCTATGTCTCGAACAAGCAGGTTGCAAGAGACGGGTACGAAAGAAGGGAAAAAACAAAGACAAAATGAAAGATTGAAAATTGGAGGAAATGAAGCACAAACGAGGATGCTGACTTTATAGGGGGGGAAAGCACCGTTTAGGCCCAGCATGTGGCTGCTGAGTGGGTGGACCCGGGTGAAATCCCTTCCCTTTCTGTTGATTTTCTCGAGCCTAGGAATTTCTGCGTTGGCCCGCTAATCAGTAAACTCATCAATTGAAGAGCTTTATTGACTTCTAATACACAAGTTTTTTTTTTCCATCGCACGAACAAAGATACACTGACCAGCTATACTTTTCCAATACACTTCAACATTTTGGAGGAGGGGGGGTAGATCGAGCACCAGCTCCGCCCCCTGCCCCTCAAATTGTAGAATTGTATTGGGCGAGTGTATCTGATGGATATGTAAAAATGTGCACAAGTGTACAATACACTTGTGAAAAAATACGATGGTCAGTGCAATACATGCCCCGCCTTGATAGACTTGTTCCCTGACGGTGGGGGGAGGCGGCGCCCGATGGCAAGAGAGAGGTGCAAAATGTTTGAAACATGTCACTCATCGATGGCTAGATAGGGTCAGGATCAGTGATTAATCGGAGTTTCAAACTGGCACTTGCAAACCCTCCCAAACCCTCGCTAGTGCATATGTAAGTTTGCACTTCATGCAAACTTCCACGTGGCATTGGGGCTGTGTCTCAGGGGCGCGTTTGACCTAAGCCTGATAAAGTACATTAGCACATGCGCATAGTGGGAAAGTTTGCGCACACGTGAAAGTACATGCAGGCGTATACGCATGCTTCGATGAATAACCATTGCAGTCTAGCAAAGTTGCCAAAATGGACTGATCGCTGATCTCTAAGCATCAACCAGGAACACACATCATATTCCCACCATATACAATAGTGTTTCTTTTCCAATGAGGACCATAATGCCACGTCTCCATCATCAATTATCTACGATCGGCGACGTTGGTGTCTCGACAACCTATCGACTTCTAATACACTTCTAAGTGTTCTTCTAAGTTTTTTTTTTCCATCGCACGAACAAAGATACACTGACCAGCTACACTCTTCCAATACACTCTCGCGTTTTGGAGGGGGGGTACACCGAGCTTCATCTCTGCCCCCCTCCTCCACCCCAAGGAGTAAAAATGTATTGGTCGAGTGTATCCGATGCACATGTCAAAATGTGCACTAGTGTACAATACACTAGTGAACAAATTGGGGGCTCAGTACAATACACACCCTGTTATACTGACCCGATACACTTTTAGCTTTGTGGGGTTGGGAGGGAGGGGTCGAACTCTGGTGGCGAGGGATTCAAAGAAAATGTCTGGAACGTATTGCAAAAACATGATGGATAGCAATGATTCTATCAATGTTAGGTTCAAATGATATAGGTCCGCTTTCAGCATGTACAAATAAATGTACATCAACTTCGTGGACATTTATATGTCTACTAAGGGAAACATACTTTATGTCCTATGGTTTTTCTTTGTGGTTAACTTTTTTTCATCCAGGTTTCATGAAAAAGGTAGAACCTACATAGTTCTTCATGTGAACAGAAGATGAATACGTTCCAACACAGTTACAGGGAAACGACCAAAATGCATATGTCTTCTACATTGATTGTGTTGTGTACAAAAGGGGGACGATTAACTAAACCTTGTACCTTTGGTCCTTTGGGCTGAATGGGTGGCAGATAGACCGGGTGGAACTGCTGCTGCGGAGGATGCTACTGCTCCCATTGATGTAGTTGCCACTACTGCTGTTGCGCTTACTCCAACTGTTGCCTTGCCATCATTTGGCATTGGAGTGTGGGACACCTATGCCAAGATTTCCCGGTCTGGTTGCAATAGCTTCACCGCTGTGCCTCACAGCCATCCCTGCCGTCCCCACCACGACCACCACCGCGGCCGCCACCTGGGCCTCTGCTGCCTTGGGAACCCTGGCCACCGCCCCCAAGGCCTCCACTTTGNATATGATTGAGAGATCAATTTCATCCATCTCTTCCACTGAATGGCGACAAAAGATGTCACGCTGAAACTCCTTGTACTATTCTCCAAGGTGGAGCAGTACCACGTCCTACCAATCAAGGATGGAGCACGACGCACCAAGGCTAAGTAGGCATTGACATATGTCCATCGCGTCATTTCGATTCTCGGTGAGTGGTGCTCCTAGCTTAGGGTACAGGATGTGCAGCTGGTCTTTCAGGGTCAAGATGAGTGGCATGCCTTGCTCCTCATGGCGAGTGGAGAGGTACCTCCAAGCGACGTGTAGTGGAGGTGCGGCGCTACGGGGGTCAAAAGGGCCTTCACCATTTCCTCTGAACTGGAAGTGGCATAGTACATGCAACTAGTTGTCAAGGAGAGCGCGGAGTAAAGCGTTCAAGGCACGCAGTAACACGTGGTCACTTGTAGCATTCGGAGGTCGTTTGACGTAATACTCCTCCAACGCATGCTCCGCCGGCAAAGACAAGAAGAGGTCCGTCCAGGCTACGGAAATCCTGCTATCTAGCCACGGCAAAGACAGTTCCCACTGTATGAGACATAGCTGTACCTCGGGCGCCACGGTGAGAGTCATGACTGCTGGATCGCAGTTGCCGCCGCCCTCTACTCCACTCATGATGAATTCAAACGTACGTCCTGCACTCCTCTAGCCTCTTGGAAGATAACAAACCACACTTCTGTAGTTGAGATGGAGATAGACGGGCCGGGGACATTTTGGTAGCAATTTGCTGAACCGAATTTGGACCCAGATTTCTGTCAGAATTCCTGATCTCTATAGGAAACCACTGAGGAAGTTCCTTGATCCAGCACAGCCACCCTAGCCACCCCAGCCACTTTGCCCGATTCCAGAGACAAAGGTGGGCACTCCGTGGTGAGAGAGTGAAGGGATTGGATGAAGGGAGAGGTGCTCATACCCTCCCTTAAGCCCCTTTGGCATGTACGACAGCTTGATTGGTCCCGAGCACTGTCCCTAGACGCCTTTGCTACCCTCTTGTGGCCTGTGCATCCCCCTCGGCCTCACAGACCCTTGCCAAACTCGCGTGCCTGTGGCGGCTGCCACATGTTTTGGGTCCTATAGTGGGCTCTCTTGCGTCTTAGGCCCTAGACATGGCTTTCATACCATGAGAAGAGAGCTACACACCCAACGCAACAAACTGCATCAAGAACAATGGTCAAACAACCATGTTAGGCTCAGATCTAGATCTAGGGGCAACAAACAGGAACAAGTCCTTGAGTAACAAGGATCACCCCAGTTACAGGTTAGGCTCACTATTCGAGCCTCAACCATTGGTTGGCGAGCAGATATTGCCAGCAAACAGCGAGGCTTGAGGAAGAACTCCTCCCTCGATCCAAAAAGGGCATGGCACTAGCCGCGCCTGTCCACAAACAACAAAGACTAAGCCGAAAATCAAGCAAACCTATTCTAGCTCTTAAACACAACAATGTGAGTTCTCAATTGGGTCTGTTAAGCAAGTGATCAAAGCATCTTAATGTGAGTCCAGAGACTAAACTAAGTCATGGAGCAGGCATGGGCCAACGGCTGGCGGGTGACACATGACGACACAGCTAGGGAGAGGAAAGTCGTGCATCATATGATGTCTCCTCGTCTAGCGTGAATCACCACCGACCATTGGATCCACATGCACTGCACTGCACACCCACGATCACACACAAGGAAAAAGTATACATACACAGGGTTATCAGACACTGGCTTCATGGAGGGCAGGGGGGAGAATGGGGAGGGAGTCCAGCCGGATACGAACCCCCATCTGACAGAGGGCACGACGACGACGACGACGACGACGACGAGGAGGAGGAGGAGGAGGAGGAGGAGGAGGAGGAGGAGGAGGAGGAGGAGGAGGAGGAGGTGGGGCCGCTACCTTAAAAGTGTGTACAACATGCTACACCTTGAGGCTTTACTAGCGTTTTTGGAAGGGGACGGGGAGGGAGAAGGAGGGGCAACCCACGGGGTGTGAGGCACGGGGGGAAGTGCCGGAAGGGACAGAGGGACAGACTGGAGGGAAAGATGGCACACGTGGTGGAGGGAACACACCGGCGGCAGGTGATCCATACCAAGGAGAGGAGGGAGATGCAAGGAGTGGGAGAGGAGGGACGGATGGGGGTGGAGGTGGCGGCATAGAATCGGGACAGGGGGGGAGAGACAGGGGGCGTAGGAGTGGATGGTGGAGGAGGGGACAATGAGAGGGACGCAGGAGGGAGAGAGGTGGTGGAGGAGACAGAGGAGGAGGCTGAGGAGGATGAGGAGGATGAGGAGGATGATTAGGCAGAGGAAGCCATGATGACGGGACAACGCAAGCGAGCCGCCCACCACAACGATGGGCTGCTGGCAGATCCACCCGGGGGAAGAGAGGCCCATGCATCAGCAGTAGTAGCAACGGAGAGGACTCACAGGAGGAATTGTGGATATTGATAGAGAGGAGAGGTGCACCCAAAGAGGATGGGATGACAGGAGAGAGGGGGAGGAGCGGTTGCAAGTCAGGGGGGGGGNGCCTTGGGGGCAGACGGAGGAAGGTGGTCAGGGAGCAGGGCGACCACATGGAATCCTGCTGCGGCAGCTGCCGACACACTCGAGCCTGCTTTTTCACTACCTGGCACCTGGGTGTGGATGGGCCACGGCCTTGACCGGGCATGGGAAAACCACTGTGGGTTCAGGCACAAGGGGTGCAAACTCGCAAGGGTATCTTGGACATGTGGGGAGCAGAACGAGCCGGTGCCGAGGACAGAGGAAAGGGAGGTGGAGGAGAGAGCTCGGGGAGGGACATGAAGGGTGGGACCAGCGACACCGGGAAGATTAAGGGGAGGAGCAGGGGGATACCAGACAAGGGGGGGGAGGAAATATGAGAGGGGAGGAGTAGTGAAGAGCGGGGGGACCAGCATCTGTGGCGGCGCTCGCAGAGGAGATGAGGGGGGCAGCGAGGGGACAGGCAGTGAGTGGGGCCCACCTAATGGAACAGGGATGGGGACCGACGTGGTGGTCTCCATGGATGGGATGTTGTTTTGTGCAATAGAGCCGCTTTGGAATGGTACGACATTGGACCGCGTGACATGGTGAGTAGTGCATGGAGGTGGAGAAGGGAGTCACACGGGAGGAGGCCGGAGGGCAAGCATCGAGGGGAGGGAGGGCAGGGGGGCGGCCAGCAGAGACGACAGGGAGGAGCGGCAAGAGTTTCTTATGTCATGTAGAGAACAAGGCATGGATTCGGAAGAAGCACAGCATGTCCTCAGGCTTGCGGGATGGCAGGCACAGTGGCAGCAGATTCGGGAGAGGAGAACAGCTCACCGACTGGCGATGAGGGAGAGACACACCCGAGGGAACCAGCCAAGGAGGGACCGAGAGAGAGAGGGACGGGAGGAGATGGGAGAGCTAGGAAAAGAGAGGGAGGGGTCGAGTGGAGGATGTCCGTAGGGGCATCAGGCACGTCCCAGGATGCAGGAGGTAGAGGGGGCGGCAGGGGTGATGTACGGCATGGGAGAAGGGAGGACGAGAGGCGAGGGATGGGCCCATGGACAGGAGGAAGCGGTGCGATTCTTACGCGAAATTTTTGCATCGCCAAGTTCGGTCCATGGAGGGGACGGGCGAGAGGAGAGACAGGGGAGTAGGGGCAGTCGCGTTGGATAGGAGCCATTGCTGGAAGACAAGGCAATGCCGGGGTAGGAGGGGGACAAGGGGGAGACTAGGGCAGGGACAGGAGGGATGCAAACATGGGCGTGGAGCTTTGAGCGAACAGAGAGACGAGAGGGGTGAGGGAGGGTCTGGCACGAGGGGGAGATGGATAACCACAGGGACAACAGAGAATGTGGTAGGACGAGGTCGGTGAGGGAAGCATGGGGATGAGCAGGGGGCCGCGTGTGGGGAAGAGCCAACAAAGGAGACGGAGGGATCGGGGATAGAGCAATTCTGAGGACACCGTGCTCAGGAGCTGTAGGGCCGGCCAGTGGAAGGAGTAATGACAGTGGATGGAGGAGATGGATTAGGGATGCCTATACAAATCAGAGGTTCTCGCACCATTTCTGTGCACACGAGATCCGGAAGCAGCCTTGGATGCAGTGTGATCGGCCATGGCAATCCCTTCTTTGAGGTGCACTACCCACCCGCTCGATGCAAGGGGGCCACCTCCTTCTGCAGGTTATGCCCAGCCTCATCCTTCGTACACGCCCACGACAACGACGCATGTAAGACATATAGTGGGTACTCAAGCCGGCCAGAAGGTTCACATGAGGGGAGTGGGAGGGGCTATTATGAGAGATGATGGATGCGACACGGTTGGCAGGCTGGGCGCCCTCGTCCCGTAGACATCCTCACGCCGAGCAATACATGCAGGATTAGAGGGAACAGTGGGTAAAAACCAAGTACCACAGGGGCAACACGTTGAAGGCATATGACATCCTCAACAGTGTTGATTTGGCACCATCGTGAACATGGACATAGACATAGACATAGACATAGACATAGACATAGACATAGATAGACATAGTAATAGACATAAACATAGACATAGACATAGACATAGACATAGACATAGACATAGACATAGACATAGACATAGACATAGACAGATATAGACCCAGGGTACATCATGCATCTGAGGTCCACATGCAAAAGATTGTCACGTCAGCATACAACGGATATGTCCATAGGATCCACGGCATGCAAGCAAGAACCATGCCCAAAGGAGGCCGGCAAGAGAGAGGTCTGCAACACCACAAACAAGGGGATCCCATGCATGCTCAGTGGGAGCTAAGTCCTCTATCCTCTACTCTCACTCCACTCTACCAACGTCCGCCAGTTCCAGTCCCTCCTCCCTCCTCCACAGGGGTCGCGTGGCCCTAGCCACATGGCCTGCGTATGTCGTGTCTCTGGCCCACCCCATGGCCTTCTTCTTCATTTATTGCATTTGAGCTCGTTGTAGGGCCACCCCCACTTGTTTGATGAGGAGGGCCCTCACCGGTGTCGCCACCCCTGCCGCTCCCCCCTGCCGCACCAGTCTTTGGTGTTTTGCCTCGGTACAGGCCTTCAACACCCGGTCGAGGCCTCTCGAGAATGCACCAATTGTCTCCATGGCCGGAAAGCCGAGCCGATCTCTCTCCGCCACCCCACTCCACCTCCCATGTTTCACCTCCTTCGCACGTACTGACTGCTCCAGCGCCACCCCTCCCCTCCTTGCCGACTGGCGCCCCAAACTCGTCCGCTGTGGGTCAACAATCACCACGTCCAAGACCAGCAGGTGTCCCGTCGCTAGATCCAGGCACGTGATGCCTGCGCGCCCCTCAGAGAGAATCCCCGAGTGCTCCACCGTCACTCTGTCCATCCCACTCTCCCGCATGGCAGCTGCGAGCTCTCGCTTCACAGCGTCATGAGCTGCTATCGCTGCTCTTCCCTTGGCATATCATTGTGCGTGCTGTGGGGTACAAGGGCGAATGGGACAGTGCTCCCTGTACCCACACAAGGGGGTGTGCCGTACGTGCGCAATGGACAGGCTCAGTCGGAACCTATAGGACACCCTCCAGTCCTCTGGCACCATCTAAAGCCTGTCTGCGACTGAGTGGAGGTGCGCGAGCAGCCAGTCGTTGTTGTGCTCCCCCTACAGTGAAGTCAGTCATTGTAGCTACGGCAGGGCCTCCTCTCCCCCCAACTCCTCTCCCACTCTAGCCCGGAGAGATGTCAGCAACATCTCGTGCACTACTCCAGACAGGTCCTGGAATAGGCGCTTTGGACAATCGCTCTCGCACTTCGCCAAGCTAGGGATATCCCTGCGCACCTCCTCACCATACCCCCTCAACGCCGTCGCCCTGAGCTCCTCGGAGCTCCCCCGGCCCCACTCCGCTCTCCCCTCCTCCCCCGCCGCTCCTTCACCCTTACCTCTCTGCTGTATGAGCGGTCGTACTGTCTGCCAGGACTGAAGTCTGGTGTAGACATAAGACAAAGGAGCAAGGTCCCCACCTGCCGCCAAGTCCAGGCCACCCAAGCGCAGCGGAAGGTGCGCCTGGATCACAGCGTGCTCTACCGCCCTCCGCTCCCACGCCCCATAGACCTCCTCCAGTCTCAGCGTGTGCCTCAAACACGCGCTCACCCTCTCATCGAAGAACCTACGACGGTCCCTCCACCACTCTGAGGGCGGCGTGAGGTGGGCCGCGTGCTGTAGGCGACAGGTGGTGTATTCCCTGAGGATACCAAATTCCACCTGCAAGTCTGGTAGATCCGCCACCGCAACCAGTGTGCTCTCCACCGCCTGCACTACCACCTCTAGCCGCTCCCTACAGAACCTCTCAATGCCGAATGGAGCCCCCAGCACCACCATCCCCTCCGTCATCCTGGCCATTTTTGCCAACCTCGCAGGCACGGGCCCCGTCCTCGTGGGCAGGAACAACTAGCACTTGCGAGGCAGCACCTCCATCCCTAGCGCTCCCAGTCCCACCGTGAGCGACCCGTATGCTGCCGCCAAGGACTCCGGCGGGCCCATTAGGTAGGTGTCATCAAGGTAGGTGATGACCCGCACTGCATCTCCCATCACCGCCTGTGCCGCCTCGAGCGCATCTTGCTGGGCCAACAAGTAAAGGAGCGGGCTGATCGGATCCCCCTGTCGCACCCATCTCACCGACTATTGCACGCTGAGCTGGATCCCTCCCTGGTAGTAGAGGTCCGAGGGCTGGTTGTCCCACAGTACCAGCCTCGGTAGTAGCCACTCAAAACCCCCTCTTACGTAGCGCCTTGAAGATAGACGCACCCTCGAGGGAGTTGTAGGCGTTCTTCACGTCGATGCTAATGAGCCCTCACCCCGGCTATACCTCCAGCTGCTTTGCAACGGCATGGTGCACCATGTCGCTCCCTGCCTGGACCCCCACTGCTTGCTACAACGGTGCCATCACCCTCTCCATCTCCTTCCTCTCCGTACTCACCATCCACCTACACAACAGCATGGGGATGGTCTCCCCCATTTTGATAGGCCGTACTCTCCCATCTAGCTTCCTCAACGCTATGAGCCTGCTTGCCGCCAAGAACTGCCTCGCCATGGGGTGGAGGCAGCCCCGACACAGCGACGTCAACATCTGCGCCAGGAGCCTCGTGAGCAATGCGTCCCCCACCACAATCTGGCAGAGGTGGTTCAAGGTCAGGCCTAAGGGCCTCCCTCATGACCCCCTGGGGCTCTCCATCAGCGCCCGCCATGCGCCATCCGCATCTGGGAAACTCGTCGCCCCTCTCCCTCCCACCTCTCCCACCCATACTAGAATAGGGTGCTTGGGCTCGGGGTGCTTGGCCTGCAGCTAGGCCAAGACCTCCGGGCCGGGCGGCGCAAGCTCAACACTGTCAAGTGCGTCACATGCTTTCAACGTGTTGCCTCTGTGATACTAGGTCACCGCCCGCTGTGCCCTCTGCTCCCTCATATTCCCGGTCCACCTGGCGAGGTCGACAAGGAGGGGCCCTCCCCGCCAGCCGTGCCAATCCCACCGCCTCCCTCCACAGTGCCTTCCACTCTCTCGCCATGAACCTTCTTGTTAGCCTCAACACCCATTGTGTGTCTGAGGCATTGCGCTGTTGTGGCCGTGTGCGGGGGATGAGGCTGGGCATGGCCTCTAACAACAGCAGGCTCCCAGCCTCAAGGGGGTGCGTGGTGCATCAAAGTAAGGGGATGGCGACCGCGGCTTGGATTGCGTCCAATGCCCCCGCCGGGACACGGGAGAACAAAAATGGGAAGAGAACCTCCGCTCCATACAGCCGTTACCAGTCCGGCCCCTCCGTCCACCGCCACTGCCCCTACCACCGCCGTACCTTGCAACCTCTTAGCACGCTTTCCTCTGACCCCTCGACTCCCCTGGCCCTCTACCACGGGCGCTGTCGGTGCCCCCTCTGTGTCCCGCGCGCTTGCCCCCCGTCCGTTGTCCCGCCGCCATCCTGCTGTCCGTCCTACCCCTCTCGCCGTTGTGTGTCTCCCAGCTGGCCTCCTCTCCGCGTCCCGTCACCCTGTCCCCCTGCTCCACCCTCTAGCTGACTCCTCCGGAGCTCCCGGTCGCACGTGTGCCTGCGGCGTCTTAGGTGTCCCCCACTCACATCCTCGCTCCTCTCCCCCTCCTCCCTCACCCCTCCTAGCCTCCGTGATGCCGCCCCTCCCTACCGACTCGACCCACTACTGGCTGCCCGGTCACCCTGACCGCCCCCCTCCTGTGTCGCCGTCCCCGAGGCGAACAGGTCGTCGAGGAATTGTACTGCCTCGTCCCTCGTGTCCACATGACCCCCTGTGCCCGCCCCTCTCCCACCCGGGTCCTACACCTCCCCTTTAGTCTCCCTCATCAACTCCGCTTGGCTCTCCGGCTATCTCCGCTCTACTCCCTCCCCCCCTAGCTCGGACCCTCCCACCTCTGCTACTCTCCCTCCATCCGCTCCCCCCTCTCTTGCTCCCTCGGTACCTGGTGCGCCCTCTTCTGCCTCTCTCGTCAGACCTCCCTCTTAGCCTGTCTCCTCTTGTGGATCCTTCGTCGCTCCGCCTGCCATCCTACCAGTCCCAAGACCCGTTCCAGTGATGACGGCAGTGTCCCTTGCCGGCACTGTCCCTTGTCCTCTTCCTGTCGAGTCTTTGTCCGATCGGGGTCGATACGTCCTGACCCTGACTGATGACTTCATCCAGATGCGGTGGGTCTACATCCTGCGCAAGAAGAGTGATGCTGCTCTCGCGATTTGCCTCTGGCTAGTGATGGCTGAACGTCAGTCCCGCCATACGCTTCACACCTTCCACTCGGATCGTGGTGGCGAGATGGATAACTTCTTTGCTGAGCACACGATTTTTCACCAGATATCCACTCCTGCTACTCCTCAGCAGAACGATGTTTTAGAGTGTTAGAACCGCACCATGGAGGATGTTGTTCGCGCTATGCGATCTGAGTGCGGTCTCCCGGAGTCCTTCGCTTTTGAGGGCTTCGCCTACATGACTTGGGTCTGGAACCACCTCCCGCACGGTCCCCTTCCGGACCACGTTACACCGTATGAGCTTTGGTTCGGTCACCGATCCTTGGCTTCTGTGTGGTACACCGAGGACCAGCAGGGGTCCAAGGTCTCATCGCGGGTCGCTTGTGTGCCTTCGTCGGCATCTCCCTGTGGTCGAAGGCCTGGCGCTTTTGGGACCCTGCTCGTTGTCGCATTGTTGAGTCCCGTAACGCGCTCTTGTTTGAGTCCCTCACCTACCGTGATCTGACATCAAATACGTCGCTGTCTGTCACACACATTCCTACGTGTGAGGTCTCTCGCTACATGGGGGAGTCTGCGCCTGCAAGAACCCCTCGCCAGGCTGATGTGTTCGTTCGAGCTCCCTCCACTTCGCGGTCTTTGGCTCTTGATGACCCAGTGATCATCATTGTCGGCCCAGAGACCTCTCCAGCACCGCCGGCTTCTACCCCCGTTCCCTCGGATCCCTCAGGTACCCATGATCCTACACCTGTGCGTACTCCTGTGACCATACATGTGTCCGTCGGCACTCCTACCTCTGTGCATAGCCCTGCCTCACCTGCTCCTACTGTCACCCCGAGTCACGTGTCTCCTACACCCGCATCTCCTCGTACGGCATCACCAGCTCTCTTGCCTCAGTTCTCCCCAGCTACGCTTGTACCTATTTCTGAGCCTGACGTGCGCCGCTCGAGCCCAGGTTACTCTCGTGAGTGTGGCGGCCGTCTTCGACCGTTGGACTCCGAAGCTCAGCAAGTGCCTCGTCCTGCACCCAGGCGCTCCACTCACAGAATCGCGAGTGGCGATCCTGGCACAAAGGCCCTAGGCCTGAGTGTCCACACTGAGCACTCAGAGGTACACCCAGCGTGTCTCGTAGGGTACGATCTCGTCACTCGCAAGTTTCACATCGCTTGTGATACAACAGCCGATCTTGTGGTCGTCAGACCTAGCACCGAGGTGTGCACTCTTGCCACGCAGAGCTCCCCCTCTTTGGCGCCTGACCCAGGCACACTGAGGGAAGCTCTCTCATTACATGATGCTAATGTTTGGCGTGCTACCTGCGAGGATGAGCTTCGCGCCATCCGAGAGCACAGAGTTTACGAGCTAGTCGACTTTCCATGTGGGAGGAAGGCTATTCAGGTCAATTGGGTCTTTCACAAGAAAATGAAGCCAAATGGCTCACTGGAACGCCACAAGGCTCGCTTGGTTGTCAAGGGGTACTCTTAGATTGAGGGCATCGATTACAGTGACTCCTTTGCCCCTGTCGGCCGCATGACCTCCGCTCGAGCTTTGTTCGGTGTAGTGGCTCAGCACGACTGGGAACTACACTAGATGGATGTGAACAATGCTTTCCTCCATGGCTCTCTGGATGAGGAGATCTACGTGGCTCAGCCACCCAGCTTTGAGGACGGTGACAAGGTCTGGCGCTTGCGCAAGTCCTTGTACGGCCTCAAGTAGTCTCCTCAGTGTTGGAACCAGGAGATCACTGGGACCCTGACTTGTGCGGGATATGTACAGAGTGAGGCAGATCCCTCTCTCTTCATCCGACGGACGCCTGAGCGGTTTACCGCCATCCTGGCCTATGTCGATGACCTTCTGATCGCGTCTCCTTCACTAGAGGCCGTGAAGGAGGCCAAGGCTGTCCTCCAGACTGCCTACAGGATGAATGACCTTGGTCCTGCAGCGGTGTTCCTTGGCATAGAGATCGTGCGAGACCGTAGACGTCATACTGTACCACTGCATCAGACCCGATACGCAACGGTTGTGGGGGAGCGCTTCAGCGACCTCCTCGGCACAGTGCCCATGGCCTCCACACCTCTCACACCTGACGGGCAGGACGCCCTCAAGGTGGAGGATCCCACACAGCTGGGGAGACAGTGAATGTGACCTTGTACCTCTGTCTCATCGGATCTCTGATGTACCTAGCCACTACCACACGTCCTGACATCGCATTTGCCGTCAAACTCCTTGCCCACTTTTTGCAGGCTCCACGCGCCAGAGCCCTTCATGTGGTTGTGTGAGTGGTGTGGTACGTGGTCTCCACACCGTACCTCGGACTCTGCTTTCGCCGGCACTGTTCGGTGGTCCTTGATGGCTACACTGACAGCGACTGGGCCTGGAGCCCAGATGGACGTAGTCGCACTGGTTGCGTGTTTCTGCTCGGTGGTACCGCTGTGTCCTGGCGCAGCGGGAAGCAGGGCTGCATTGCACGTAGCTCATCGGAGGCAGAGTATGTCGCTCTGGGTGCAGGGGCTACTGAGGCGGTATGGCTGCAACGCCTGTTCCTTGAGCTGGGTGAGTCAGTACCCGCGATTGTGCTTCGTTGCGACAACGAGAGTGCTCTTGCCATTGCGGAGAACTCTGGTGTCTTTCATGCTCGCACGAATCACATTGCAGTTGAGCATCACTTTGTGCGTGATTTGGTCGAGCGACACGTGATCTCTGACATTTGGGTTGGCACGGACATGCAGCGTGCAGACTTCTTGACGAAGGCACTGTCACGCGGAAAGTTCCTGGTGGCCATTCGTTCTGTCGGACTTTGCCCCTTGCCAAAAAGTGGTTGAGTGTGGGGTGGTGTCTGTGTTCGTGTCATATCTATCGTTGCACTCGCTGTCATGTTCGTCTCAGTCCTGCACGTGTATGGACATGCGTACCATCGGGTCATGGGGGAGTGTTGTGATTTGTGACGTTCCTGTTGACGTGTACAGTTTACTGTGACCACTCGACCGTGTCCATACTCGTGCAGATCCCTGATGCGGACCCTGGTGGTACCGGTGCGTAATATGGTGGCGGACTACTAGCTTGGAGCTGACTGACGACCGTTCCAGAGCTCTAGACGTTACCCGGGACCTCTTACAGTTTTTCTGCAGCACGCGGGACTTTATCGGTGGACTGGCCGTGGGCCTCATTTGCAGGTTTTTGCATTGTGTGTCCACCGTTTGATGCCGGATGCATACATGTGACCAGACGTAGCGTCTGGATTGTGATTCTTCACGTCTAGGTTTGGACGGCATAGCGTTTTGACATGTGTGCGCAGAGTTACGGCCAAAACAGTGGTTTTGGGCCGGTTTTAGGACAGACCTTGCACTGTCGCGTGCGACACCCGCCATGCGTCGCGGTAGGTACTTATGCCATGGACCTGTCATTTGTCGTTCCTCTCCGCAAATGCTATTGAAGCATTCTGACACTTTGCCTTGTGTCTCCTAGCCAGACCCTTGCCGGTGCGTGCACGACTTGTGATTGTCGTCACCGTCTGACCAGGCACTGACGCCCAGTCAGCGGCTGTGTCGCTAGGAAGCTTCCACGCATCTTCTTAGAGAGATGGTGCCCAAGAGCGTCCTTCTTCCTGTCACCAGGCTCATCAAGGAGTTATCAAGCTACCCAGGAGTGTCCCCTGGCACCAGCAAAGATCATAGTTGACTGTCCTATTAGGATGTGGTAGATGCTCAGGCTCGTACATTCTTACTGCCGGTCCTTACATCATGCTTGATTGCCTCTGAGTCTTTTGGGGGAGTTGTGTATCGTCCCCGGGGCTGATCCTTGGAGGCCACTGTGTCCGTCTCCGGCCATACACTGGTGAGAAGTCGTCCTCGATTGATTCCGAAAGGTCGGGGGTAGAGCCCGACCTTTCGGAATCAACCGAGGTCGGTGCACGCTCACCCGGGTGGTTGCTCCGTGTGGGCGTACACACACCGACGTCTTAGACTCTCGCTTCCCCCTCCAAACCTTCTTCTTCATTGTGCGAAACTCAATTCAGGCAAGAGCTTGCCACACCCATGGTGTGCGACACTCACCAGCTCACTGATGTGCTTTCACACATCATGTGAAACATGTGTTAGTAAGTACAACAATCTTATGTCGCACACAACATTCAAAGCATTCCTTTCGTGCTGAAACCCACAACCTCAACAATTTTCACACCGAGATCACTCCCCATCTATCGGAGTCCAAGAACAGTGATTTTGGCAATAACTCGCATCCTTGCAACTGGCAAAGATGACATGGACTCCCACTTCGTGGATGCAATGCGCAAATCGGCTCTCAGTTCGCAGCAAGCTAACCAGAGCTCCCGGTCGCCTGCATCGATGACCCCATGTGAAAGCGACCATCACCGTGCACTAGATAGTGGGGTAGATGTGTGCACAGGCATTGGCTCTTGTCAAAAGGCAAATCTTGTGTGCAAGACAGCCTGGGTTGTGCAAGAGGTTTGGGCCACATGGACTTATGTGGTCAGAGAAATTTGAATGACGGCAAACATCAGACCCTTTGAACTCTTGTTTTCTACACTCTGCAACAACAGAAACACCCCTGCTAAACAATTCATCAGTTTGCTAAAAAATCATAAAATCACTTCCCCTTCCTGTGAGTCTCAACCCCCACCCCGCTTCAGCCCTAACCAAGTCTTCCCTGGTTCCCAATGGATGCAATGATACGAGCTCTGGAAAAAGACGGCTCTGGGACGTATCGCTCCATGACAGACGATCGAGTTGAGGCATTGCGCACTCAGTTGCGCCAAACTAGGGAGGGCGGAGAGGGGGGGGGGGAGGGGGTTGGCCTGTTCAGTAAAATGGGGGTTCATGATTTGCTCGCAGGTTCAACTCGTCCAAATAGGCCGCATGTGCCGTTACGCCCTCACGGCCACGCCAGAGTTCAACAGAAGGGGGATGAGCTCTCCTCGTCTGTGGAGGTCCACGGTGTCTGCATGCGCTCACTCACGCACCAACCAGACACAACAAAACACGAGCACACGTTGGATCAAAAAATGTTCTTCTCCCCTTTCGGTTTGGGGCCGGGCAAGTTGCTCGGTCATAGTGGAGGACTGTCGTCCATGAAATCGCAGTGACCATAGGAGACCTCGTTCACGTGTGCACGAGGTCTCCTCCTCTCCACATCTTGCAGTCTTAACTCGACAGCAAGGGCGAAAGGCGTGTACGTCGCGCTCGAAGGCAGCAGGAGTTCAATCAGGCGACAGCTCAACAAAGGTTGGGATGTGCTTGCATGGAAGCCTCACAGGTGGTTGCGCCTTGTCTGTGGAAGACAGACAGACAGACAGACAGACAGACAGACAGACAGACAGACAGACAGACAGACAGACAGACAGACAGACAGACAGACAGACAGACAGACAGACAGACAGACA
>SZWC01008008.1:8874-34279 GCA_023375785.1 Penium margaritaceum
TCACAAGTAGTCGCCGAACGTGAAGTAAACGGCATTAACATTTCACAACGACAAGGTCTACATGTTTACGAACAAATTCAGATGCGGCTTCGCCTGTCGAGACAAAACGATCCACCGAACCAGGACGTCCAGCCACACAGAACAACCGAGCTAGAGGTTGACCTAGTCCTCCCCATGACTTTTCTTCGGCAAAGTTGTCCTAGACGACATCCTGACCAGTCGCCAAGACAAACAACAACGTATGGAAGTACAGGCTCCTTCAAAACAAATTACTTCCACAATACGTGACGCCCGTCTCTGATTATAATTCTGATCCGCCAATCCCTCTCATTGGTACCTACTGCCATCCCGACCTAAGAGGTGCATGAAACAGGCCGTGATGACAGCACGCTTTGGACCAAGGGATGTCATTCCGGATGTGTAAAGTCTTGATACTCTTTCCATTTAATTAATGCATTGTTGTTCCCCAATGACCGTTTGAAAGGAGTATTGACCCCAGATCCAGCCACTAGCTCGGTTGTTCTGTGTGGCTGGACGTCTTGGTTCCATGGATCGTTTTGTCTCGACAGGCGAAGCCGCATCTGAATTTGTTCGTAAACATGTAGACCTTGTCGTTGTGAAATGTTAATGCCGTTTACTTCACGTTCGGCAACTGCTTTGATTTTTTTACGCTAAGGCCATCGTCAACACGGAAATAATAGTTCCCCTTGGCTCCATCGCTAGCGACCAGCCTTTCTCGAGCGCTAAGGAAATTTCCCGCCCGCTCAGGTCTATGTAAACCCTTTGTCAATTTGAAGAGGTAATAGTTTCCAATGGTCGTCAAATCGGATAGGTTGGAACGTTCGATAAGAACTGGGACACGACACTCCATTTCAATGTTGGGCCAAAAACAATAACATCTGGTCAATTTACCGTTTTTCTTTCCTTCTGAGAAGATGCATAGAAGCTTCCTAGCCACACTCCCGTTGACCAGGCGTCGGTGCCTAATCAGACGGTGACGACAGTCACAAGTCGTGCACTTGACAAGGGTTTGGCCAGGGGACACAAGGCAAAGTGTCTGAATGCTTCATAAGCATTTGCAGAGAGAGATAACAAATGACAGGTCCATGGCATAAATACCTGCCGCGGCGCACAGCGGGTGTCGCACGCGGCGGTCCAAGAGCTGTCCTAAAACCGGCCCAAAACCACTGTTTTGGCCGTAACTCAGCGCACACGTCAGAATGCTGCGCCTTCTAGACCTAGACGTGCACAATCTTGAGCCGGACGCTACGACTGGTCACACGCGCAAGTCCGGCATCAATCTGTGGAAGAACAATGCAAAACATGCAAATCGGCCTCAAGAGCCTGTCCACCGAGAAAACTCTAGCGTCTGAAAAAACTGCAGAGTACCCCAGCAAGCACCCGGGACGTCATGGTAGCTGCCTGGTGGCTACTGGCGGGTGAATCCACCAACCATCAGCGCTCCGGCGCCAGCTGGGTCCGCACCAGGGATCTGCACGAGCATGGACACGGCCGAGTGGTCATAGTAAGCTGTACAAACGGACGGAAACAGCTCACATCACAACACTCCCCCATGACCCGATGGTACGCATGTCCATACGCGTGCAAAACTGACACATGTGCACAACTAGATGTACAACACTCCATGCTCACACACCCCACTCTCAGCCACTCTCAGGCAAGGGGCGTAGCCCGACAGAACGAATGGCCACCATGAACTTTCCACGCGCAAGCGCCTTGGTCAAGAAGTCAGCCCGTTGCATGTCCGTGCCGACCCAGATGGTAGAGATCACCTGTCACTCCACAAGATCACGCACAAAGTGATGCTCAACAGCAATGTGCTTCGTGCGTGCATGAAACACACCAGAGTTGTCTACGATGGCAAGAGCACTCTGGTTGTCACAACGCAGAACAATGCAGGGCAGAGACTGACGCAACTCACAAAACAGACGTTGCAGCCCCAGCCCCCAGAGCAACATACTCAGCCTCTGATGAGCTATGTGCGATACAACCGTGCTTGCCACTGCGCCACGACACAGCGGTGCCACCATGCAGGAATACGTAGCCTGTCCGGCTGCGCCCATCAGGACTCCACGCCCAGTCGCTGTCTGTGTAGCCGTCAACTTCTACCAAACACTACCGTGGAAAGCAGAGTCCAAGGTACGGTGTGGACACCACGTACCGCACCACTCGCACAGCAGCATGAAGGGCTCTCGCCCGAGGACACTGTGAAAATTGTGCAAGGAGGTTGACGGCAAAGGTAATGTCGGGTCGTGTGGTAGTGGCCAAGTACATCAAGGAGCCGATCAGGCGCAAGTACAGGGTTACGTCCACTGTCTCCCCCAGGTCTGCGGGGTCATCCACCTTCAGAGCATCCCGCCTGTCAGGTGTGATGGGGGTGGAGGCTGTAGGAACTGCACCCAAGAGGTCAGCAAACCGCTCCC
Organism: Penium margaritaceum; assembly: GCA_023375785.1. NCBI lineage: Eukaryota > Viridiplantae > Streptophyta > Zygnematophyceae > Desmidiales > Peniaceae > Penium > Penium margaritaceum. The sequence goes on from SZWC01008008.1 coordinate 11,319, forward strand.
CCATAACATGGGCGTAAGGTGCCTGGTGTAACAAGAGTGTTCGTCGCTGGCGATCACGCACGATCTCCATCCTGAGAAACACAGCTGTAGGACCAAGGTCCTTCATCATGTATGCAGAGAACTGCCTTGGCCTCCTTCATGGCCTCCATAGAAGGAGACGCAATCAGGAGGTCGTCCACGTAGACCAAGATGGCAGTGAAGCTGTCAGCTGTCCGTCTGAGAAAGAGGGACGGGTCAGCGTCACTCTGTACGTAACCGGCACGTGTCAGTGTACCAGTGATCTCCAAGTTCCAGCACCTGGACGACTGTTTCAGGCCGTACAAGGCCTTGCGCAAGCGCCAGACCTTGTCACCGACCTCGAACCCAGGTGGCTGGACCATGTAGATCTCCTCCTCTAAGGTGCCATGGAGGAACGCGTTGTTCACGTCCATCTGGTGCAGCTCCCAGTCGTGGTGAGCAACAACCCCGAACAGAGCGCGAGCNCAGCGTCACTCTGTACGTAACCGGCACGTGTCAGTGTACCAGTGATCTCCAAGTTCCAGCACCTGGGTGACTGTTTCAGGCCGTACAAGGCCTTGCGCAAGCGCCAGACCTTGTCACCGACCTCGAACCCAGGTGGCTGGACCATGTAGATCTCCTCCTCCAAGGTGCCATGGAGGAACGCGTTGTTCACGTCCATCTGGTGCAGCTCCCAGTCGTGGTGATCAACGACCCCGAGCAAAGCGCGAGCCGTGGTCATGCAGCCAACCGGTGCAAAGGTGTCAGTGAAATACACTCCCTCAACCTGTGAGAACCCCTTGGCCGTCAAGCGAGCCTTGCAGCGATCCAGTGTGCCATTAGGCTTCACCTTCTTGCGAAAGACCCACCTGGCCTGTAGAGCCCTCCGCCCAGGCGGGAGGTCGACAAGCTCATAGACACCGTGCTCACGGACGGCTCTCAGCTCATCCTCACAAGCAGCACGCCACAGGTCTACATCTTGAGCTGAGAGTGCCTCCTTCAACGTGCCTGGATCAGGCATCGTCGAGGGAGCGCTCCGGGTGGCTAAGTCACACGCTTCCGGACTCGGTCTGACCGTGACAAGGTCGGCTGCGGCGTCGCAAGCGACCAAGAAGTCTCGAGAGACCAACTTGTGGCCGACATGACATGCTGGGTGAATCTCGGTGTAGTCTACCTGGACACTCAGGCCAAGGGCCTTCGTGCCGGGCTCGCCACTCTGAACACTACGAGTCAGTCATATGGGCACAGGGTCAGCAGTCCGCTGAGCTCTAGAGGGCAATGGTCGCAGGCGACCGCCAAGCTCGCGGGAGTACCTCGACACAGCGCTCGCCTCAGGCTGCGGGGAAGGCTGCTGTGGGTGGATGCACGGGAGTGGGTGTGACGGAGGGGACCAACACTGGTAAGGGGTCAGGTGTACTAGAGGGGACCGGCACTGGCACCAGTACGGGATCAGGTGTGCCAGAAGGGTCTGACACTGACACAGGGTCAGGTGTGCCATAGGGAACTGACGCTCGTACGGGGTCAGGTGTGTCAGAGGGAACTGGAGCCCGCACGGGACCCGGTGTGGAACAAGGAACTGGCACATGATTGGGTGTGTCGGACGGTACGGATGAGGCTACTGGACCCACAGCCACGATGGCCGGATCGTCAGCTGCCGGAGACCGGTCAGCAGGTGAGGAAGCCCGGCTGGACCCATCCGCAGGACCAGTCTCCCCCATCCGCCGGGAAGCCACACAGGTAGGAACGTGGTCGGCGGACAGCGACAGAATGCTGGACAAGTCGCGGTAGGTGAGAGTCTCAAAGAAGAGAGCATCTCGAGACTCGACAATGCGATGGCGAGCAGGGTCCCAAAACCGCCAGGCCTTCGACCGGGGGGAGATGCCAAGGAAGGCACTCATGCGTCCCCGAGGTGAGACCTTAGAACCCTGCCGCGGTGCACAGCGGGTGTCGCACGCGGCGGTACAAGAGCTGTCCTCAAACCGGCCCAAAACCACTGCTTTGGCCGTAACTCTGCGCACACATGTCAGAATGCTGCACCGTCTGAACCTAGACGTGCAGAATCTTGAGCCGGACGCTACGATTGGTCACACGCACAAGTTCGGCATCAATCTGTGGAAGGACAATACAAAACATGCAAATCGGCCTCAAGAGCCTGTCCACCGAGAAAACTCTAGCGTCTGCAGAAAAACTGCAGAGTACCCCAGCAAGCACCCGGGACGTCATGGCAGCCGCCTGGTGGCTGCTGGCAGGTGAATCCACCAACCATCAGTGCTCCGGCGNNNAATCTGTGGAAGGACAATACAAAACATGCAAATCGGCCTCAAGAGCCTGTCCACCGAGAAAACTCTAGCGTCTGCAGAAAAACTGCAGAGTACCCCAGCAAGCACCCGGGACGTCATGGCAGCCGCCTGGTGGCTGCTGGCAGGTGAATCCACCAACCATCAGTGCTCCGGTGACAGCTGGGTCCGCCTAAGGGATCTGCACGAGCATGGACACGGCCGAGTGGTCATAGTAAGCTGTACAAACGGATGGAAACAACTCACGTCACAACACCTTCTTCTTGTGATCAGTTGCAACGTGGGAGCAACCTCGTCACCGAGCAAGCCCGCGGATTCAACCAATCGTCCCTCTGTGTAAGGGGAGAGGAGGATAAATGTTCGAAATTTTTAGCCATGTTGCAAATCTGGGGCTCAATGAATCTTTTTACTATCTTCTGGTAACTAAATAGTTTGTATGAAAGGCTGCAATAGTGTCATCTAAAAAACATTTGAGTTTGGCATGTGGCCATTTGGAATATTTAAAACAAAGTAGGGAAGAAACAAGGCATATGTGCCTTTTGCCGCAGGGAAGGTTGCGCTTATCTTTGCACACTGCGACGAGAGTGAGTGAGGCCATGGTTTCTTCCATTTCAGATGGAAAAGGGTGATGCCAGGTATGATCCACGCATGAATGAATGCCTTAGGCTTAACAGGACCCAAATTCGGTTGAGTGATCTTCAGAGGGAGCGATTGAGAATAATGCAATGATGTATGTCTGCATATGCGCGATGATGGGGCACGTCTTCTGACCAGCAAGGAAACAATGTTTTCCAAAGTGGATAGGCACTTAAGCTATTTTGGTGAAAGCGATTGTAATGGGCAACAGAAATACCGCATAAAACGAAATCTTTCTTGACATCTTTGTCGTGTACATGTATCTCGATACAAGTAAGGCTTAGCATGGATAGAATTTTTCTTGGATTACACGTCCACAAATATTACGATCCGCGTATTCTCATACAAAGGAGAAAACCATGTTGTTAGAAAAGGTGGTGGGGTATACCGCTTCGGGGACAAGCTGGTCAGAGAAGCAAACTGTCCAGATCCCATGGTGAACTGCAAGGTCAACAATGTGCTCATTCGGGAAAATGAAGACTGAGATGGTAGCTTTCCTTCTAATTGTATTCATCTGAGCCCAAGGGTTGGCACACAAAAAAAACTGGATAGGGTCTGCAACGAGGAAATGGGAGATGTACGCCTTAGTGGAGGAAAGTGAAAGATCAATCTCATTAGTGGGCCAGTTAGACGTAAGATGGTCGAGCAAGGTGTGACAAGGTGTGCAAGGGAGTGGGAGGATCCCATTGTAATAGTATGCCTCCAAGAGAGAGTTTAAAAATCTAGAATGTCCCAATGGGTTCGTTCTTGTGATAGGAAACATGAAGAGAGAGTTCGCAACAGGATGTCAGTGATTGTGATGCCTTTAGAAAGGAGGCACGTACATTGACATTGAAGCCCGCATGCTTTGCCATTGTCTTTGGGATGGACTCGATTGAAATCTGCATATGTCTTGGTGAGATCTTGAGAGAATTTTCGTGGAGGGTGTATCAATGGTAAGAAAATATGAACGGCTTGTAACCTAGTATCTTCCTTGGTTGAGTTGTCGGGAGACATTGTCGTAAGATTGAGGTGTGGGGGAGAATAACCCTGGTTGGAGAGCCTTACTTATAATAGAAGGGTGTAGTTCTACTGAATTTCCCCAGGCCCAATGAATGAGAAGCTCCGTGTGGTTGCTTGTGCCTGAATAGGGACAACAAGACATTCAACACGTAGTCCTCATTGTCTGGTAGGGGGCACCGCAAATACGAACGCATGTAATTGGAGCCCACGTGCACGGTATCCCTCCGCGTGTTTGAAGGAAGGGAGTTAAGAAGGGGTGTATTGACCTCCTTAAAGTAGGTTGGTGTTGGAGGGCACAAATAGATGTAATGAAGAAGTTTGGAGTTCAGGCAAAGAGTGATTACAAACGCTTTGGTGTAGGAGGGGATATTAGATTGGTTTCAAACCCCCAAAAACTCCAAATGCATTTGAATGATTGGATTAAAAGTGTGTTCCAAATCAAGGATTATTGGGAAAAAATCTCCTAGAATTGTAGTGGTTGTCAGGAGTATTAGAAAAGCATATCGATTATCCAAACGCCTCCAACAATCGTTGCATATCGATTGTCGCAGCTATCGATTGTCCAAACGTCTCCAACAGACGAGAGGATGGGAGTGATATCATTCGCATACCAGTCAAATGGCTTTAGCTTATACACAACAATAGGATTTCTCTTGACATAACATTGAAGTCTGCATTGGAGTTCGTTGCATGGAGACAAAGTCTGCATTGGATTTTGTTGCATGGAGACAAAGTCATGGCAAAACAGGACAACATCGTCGTAATCTTGTACAGAAGGTGATCGGAGAGGTGACGTGTCCATTTATCAAGATTTGCATTGAATGTTGTTGGTACATTCACGATGTGAAGTGATTAGGGGTGTCAAGGTCTGTTCAAAATGCATAAAATCTCAGACTATGGGGTAACATGGCTTCTGATGAATGTGCATTGAAGTAGTAGATGATGGAGGCCATGAGGTATTTCAAGCTGCGAAGATCACATGGTTGTGAGAGTGCATGATGGATGTTTTGTCCAGGGGAAAAACCTATCTGATCTTCGTGGATGAGGTATAAAAGCACCCTGGAAAGCCAAGCTGCAAGGACTTTATCCATGATTGTTTGGTATGTGTTAAAAAGCAAGAGTAGGAGGTGATTTACAATGTCATAAAGATATCATTTTCCACGGGTGAGCGCGATGGAGGAGGTGAAGTCACCTATATGTGACAGATAACTTAACATCCCATAATAGCATAAAACAAGTTGGCCAACTATGTTGGGAAAGAAGACCTTTTAAATTTATCCTTGGAGGTCACGTGGTCTAGGGATCTCATGGAGGGCCTAGGGAGAGGGGATTTTTTACTCTTTACGTGTATTATCGTCGCTAAGGTATGCTTAGTCAATGCTAATTCACACACTGGTTCTTTAGTGTGAGCCTTGAGTGTGCTCTCTCAAAAGGGAGCAGCATACACCCATCCCCATATTATTTCCATAGTGTATGAGAAAAGCGGCAAAACGAATCTCTCTTTAGAAAGAGCTCCAGTGTGTGGTGTTAGTGCATGCAGCAAATGCACTCAGGCACCATGCAAAATTACACAAAGAGCGCATTTAGTGCGCTCATTTGTCTCAGATGTCAAATCACACCTACTTTTGTGTCCTACATTGCCAAAGAGAACTCCTCTTAGGAAGGATTACAGTGTGTGCGGTTAGTGTATGTGGTGAGTGCCCTCATGCACCATGTAAAAGTACACTAGTAGTGCACTCAGTGTGTTCGTTTTTCTCATATGTCAAAGCAAAGCTTGCTTTTTCTCCTATGTTTCCAACGAACACCTTTTAAGGAAGGATCCAAGTGCGGGAGGTTGGTGTATGAGGCAAGTGCTCTCGCACGCCATAGGAAGTGCACTCATTGTCCTCACTTATCTTATGTATCCAAGTACACCTTGTCTTCTGTCATATAGGGCCGACTAAACCTTAGGAAGGAGTCCAATGCGTGGGATTAGTGTACATGGCAAGTGCGCCCATGCACCACGCTCTCTTATGGCAGGGCACACCTTGCATTTTGTGTTGTATGGCTAAAGAAATATCTCCATAAGAAGGACTCCAGTGCGTGGGATTAGTGTATATGGCAAGGGCGCTCATTCACCATATAAACTTGTACTAAGAGCACACTCGGTGAGCTCATTTGTCTTATATGTCAAAGCACTCCTTGCTTTCTGTCCTTAATGGCCAAAACCATTTCACCAGTCTCACACATTTCTCGATGTGTGGGACTAGTGAATGTGGCACGTATGCGCAGTGTTCATCCAAAAACACACTTCAAGCGCACTAAATGTAGCAATATGTCTTATGTGTCCCATCAAAGCTTAAAGCCTTATTTTGAATGTAAAAAGATTCCCTCCTTAGGGAGCTAGCATATGAAATGAGATATTCCTGTCGTACTTGGAAGGTAGATGACACTCTCGTGTTTGACGAGTGAGGGTGGAAACAGTGGTCATACTATGTGGTATGACACTGAAAGAAAATACAATGTGTGACCTTTTGAACAGAACTATGCCCGAATCTATATCCATGTATCTCGTTACCAGTGTGTTTACCACACACATCAAGGGCCAGTCATCGTGTGCTTGAACAACATTCACAAACCAAAAAAAACCTAATGTAAATCATCATGTGTTTTTTTCATCTTCAATATATTTCTTTTGTTCATGTAGCCAATTCCGGCTAGTCACCTTGATGACGTTAAAAAACTCTAATACATTTTCCTAAACTATATATATAGCAAATGTTGTATGTATCATACGATTATCCATTCTCGCTATTGCTACCTGATGATCCATTCGTTATGGACAATTTGGAAGCATTGCTGCATATTCAATGGGAGCAGGCATCCACGGCATACTTGTCGGCCGACTATTCGCAGAATATTGTCCCTCTACCTGTGTCACACCATGTTTATCTTGTCTTGTCTTCGTCTACCTGTTTTTTCGCTCTCATTCCAGCAATGGATCCAAAGAGGCTTCCTAGGCTACTGTGGCAGTGTATGTGACAAGTGTACTCAAAATGAGTTCGAAAGTGCACTCATCACTAATCCTCCCTCTTTGAGTGCAGGCCGTTAGCGTTTTTCACGCGAAACCATAAACCTGAACGCGCCAACATAGATGATGTAATGTTTAATACCTGACCTGCCTGGACTGATAGGGCACCAATTTGTCGATGGTCGCATCTCCAAGTTGTTCATGGACTTGTTGCAAATCATTACCATCACAATCTTATTATGGAAAACTACTTCAATTGAAAAAAGAAACAAAGCAGGGATCACGAGACGATAATCCTACTTAAAAGAGATATCGTGAGGTAATATGTATACGGTTTTATTTGAATGATAGAATAAGATTGCAAGCAATCTACCATAGTGTCTCCAACATTTGCTTATGTTAATTCCAAACCTTCACCCAAAGAGTGGGTAGAATATTCCACAGGGGTTTGATTGAAAGACTACAACTAATTAGAGTCTCCTTAATCGTATTACTGTCGGGAAAATAAGATTATGATTGGTAGGTTGAATGTTGATGTAGTGAAAGAAGTACAAAGCCTCCCGCTTTGTTAGCTGCCTTGGCGTTGACATGCTTGGCTGCGGCCGCTCAAGGCTTTTAAGTTGAGATTTTTTAACCTTGAAGCTCCTTGAGCGCTGATAGGTCAGCATAATGTAGAGTTGATCTCCACCTAGTTTTGGCCCTTCTTGGTACCAAACAAGGCCAAGGGCGTTTGAATGAAACACTTGAATAATGCCTGGGGCCCAGGTTTTAGCTCGCACGTACAATCACTAAATTTGGTTAAAGAATAGGTGAATATTGAAGAACACAATGATATCTTGACGATACGGGAGGAATGAACATGTCCAAAATTCAATCAGAGGCTTCACCTAAACCGTCATCGATGTGTCCTACATGCAATTGAATCGAAAGCGAGTTTACATGATGTTTTGGAACTGGCCACAACTAGACGTGTCGACAAATTACGTGTAATTCATTCATGAACAGTAGCCAAATGGCACCTATATTCAGTTTTTGCCTATCGTGTTTTTGTTCCCTGGGTGCTCGGTAGACATGACAAAATGATTTTTTACCACCATCTCTGTGTGGTATACATGATTATGACAATCACAAACATTCTTTCTATTAAAAGAACATAAAAAACCATTTTGAATGTGAGCTTAACGTTATTGTATGCAGAGCGTGTGATAAGTGCACATTTTCACTGAAAACAAGTACACTAGCGCATATACACTATGTCGCACACCAGGGGGTCTTAATGACTAAACGACTTCATCCCCGAATGACGGACATCAATCGTGCCAACAAAAAGATAGCTTATCAAGAAGCTATATGTTGGCAGTACATTATGGCCGTTATTCTTTGACACAAATTGACGATACTTTGACCTTGATTAAACAAATCTCAAGGCGAGAAGACATCCAAAGCAAAAGGACAATATATGCCTCGATACGTCACCTTAGAGGAAAGGTTTGGAATTTAATCCAAACATACCACAGTGGAAGCGAAGACACACGTACGTCTACATTTGAAAGGGAACATTTTTCTCAAAATATGTAAAACAAATCCAAAACAAGGCTGCGAGAGGAACAACATCACCGCTAGCAGCTTTGCGTGGAGATGAGGTGGAAGGTGCATCTTACATTGCTCGAGATCAACTAAATAACACTCGTCATCTTGTGTAGCGGGAGGGCCGGTTCGGCCCTCCCTCCTCGCTGAAGCGAGGGGTGGTTGCGCACCACCCCTCGCGTCAGCGAGGGCTGGCCGGCGGCCAGCGATTTGCTGGCCGTCGGCCAGCTCGCTACCGGCCGGCTGGACGGCCGGCGGCTGGCCAAGCGACCGGCCGGCCACCGGCCGGCCAGCCCCCAGCCGCCGATCACGGCCTCAACCCGATTGGCAGCTGAGGGGCCACGAGGGCCTTGAGGGCGAGGCCTCGTGGCCTCATGCCCTCGCCCCCCCCTCGTCCTCCTTGCAAACGAGCAAGAGAGGAGGAGGGATAGGGAGAGTGAGGATGAGGTCGAAATAACTGGCGCAAAATCGCCAGCGTGCCTCGCACGCGACGATTTCGTGCCAGAACGACAAAACGTAAATTGAAGTTCGTTTACGACAAACTTTGACATAAGACAAACGAAATAACTCGTGCGAACACACGAGTTCGAGGTAAAAACCCCCGGTTTGAGTCCCAAAACCAGGGGTTTGGTGAAAAACGGAAATGTGCCTCCGGAGACTCAAAATATTCGAGTCTCCCTGCTCTTGGTCGTTGATGACGATTACCCCTCAGTCTTGCAAAGGGGGTAAACCCCTGACGCGGACTGAGAACGCCATTCTGCGAACTCCGACGACGATTTCAGAGCAGGAGCTAGAGACTCGACCCGTTACAGTGGTTCTCAGAGCCAGATGACCCTCGCGACCAAGGGTTCCACGGAAACGGCGGCTACGACATAGATAAAACGCCGCCGGCAGCTGCAAGCAGCAGCAGAAATTCCAGAAGGGACTACGGCATCTACACTCCACGGATTGAAGCACTGTAAAGTGCGTTAGAGAGCTTGAAAAAAGCTCTACTTGGTGGAGACTCTTTCTTCAAGCTTCTCCTCACTTCCAGAGGGCTAGAAAGATTTTTGTGGGGCGGGGTGGGGAGTCCCCACCCTAAAAAACCACAAGATCCTCTCCATTTTCAAGGCTCCTTCAAAACCCCTTCATCAAAAAATTGTGATAGCGCCCCTCCCCAAGCTTAGGGACTCTCACGGCCTGAGAGCACCTTAAAAAGAAAGAGGGTGATACCTTGGAGAATTTTGGCGGCTCCCCCAACGTCGCCGGCTCAAGGAGGATGCCGCCAAGGGACGCGAGACGTGACAAGAAGACGCAAGAAGAGACCAAGGAAGACCATAAGACAAGAAGACAAGAAGACAAGAAGAAAAGTAGTCTTTTTGTTCTTGATCTTGTACTTGCTTGTCTTTTTGCTCTTTGTTCTAGTTTTGTGAGCGGTACTCACACTTCTTGTTACTCCCTTATATTGTGATCTTCTGTTTCCTAGATCCTAGTTGCTACCAAGTGCCGTGAGTCACGGCTTAGGAGGACCAGTTTCTAAACCCACGACATTGTGCCAACATGGTGGCCTAGGAAAATAGAAATTCAAAATTGAAATTGCCTCACCGATCGTGAGAGCAACATCTTAGGAGATGATTCCTCCTCGTTGCGGGGTGATCCTCACAACGACCTTCACGTGCTAGTTGCACGAGCGACGAGATGGCAAGTGTTGGACCGTCCAAGACAAACAAGGACAAGGTGGTGACGGCCTCACCATGAGCTCTTGGCGGACTCCAAATTTTGGGAGCCGTCGTCGCGAGCACGGTTGCCAACCCAAAGGCAAATGTACCGCCAAGGGCAACCCTACCGCCGAAGGTAACCGACGCCAACCTCGGCGATACCGAGCAGCGTGCGGAGGCCAAAAAGGTGCTTGACGAGCACGTCGACGCGCACGTGGACAACCTCCACGCGACGGACGATGCAATGGAGGAGGATCTCCCAGGGGGATACCCCAACGAAGAGCACAAAGTCAACGATGGCAAAGGCGATGAGGATCACGACCATCGCAATCGTCGTGCGATGAACTCGAGCCGATTGCTCGAGAAGGGCAAGACGCCTGCCTCATCGCCTGAAGTTGCCAACGGCAACGAGACTGCGGAGAGCAGCAAGGGCGTTGAAAGCAGCCACACGGGAAGTTCCCGCGAGAACGAGCCGGACGATGTCGCCGCGAAGGCAATTTGCGATGACCGTCATAGGCTCGCGGAGTTTGCTACCGAGGCCGCAGGCCAACTCAAGATCACCACCGATGGTGGAGATACGGCACCACTCGGACGAATGGGGGCGGACCCTCCTTCCTACGATGCGGTCGCAATGGGACAAGGCAGCACCCACTCAAGCGTCGTTGCCGACGACAGTCTCCTCCGAAAAGTGGGACTCCTTGGAGGCGTGTATGCGAATCGTACCCTCTTGCAGTGGGTAAGGGTGCATGGACAACGCGAGGCCTTGGAAGCTATCGCCGATGCTCTGACGACATTAGAGCTCAAGTTCGCGTTCGTAAACCTGCTAGCCCACGTCGGGCAGAGCATCACGGACCTTGACCGTGATCGCCAGCTGCAGCGCTTGGCCGCCCATGAGGCAAGCCGCCGATGCAACGACCTCGACAAGGCGTTGCAGAGCGTGACCTAGGTGCGGATGCAGCAACAAACGCAGCGTACTGTAGCTGCGGATGCCACTACCGGTGGTAGCGACGACTTGCCTACCTCGACGACTTCGGGGTCGGTCATGAACACGTCCTTCCTCCACAGTGTGGAGATCTTCTGGAAGGGCGTGAAGCTGACGGGCTGGCTGAACTGCATGGAGCACGTCCTACGTGTCCACAAGGCTCCACTCGGCCAGTGGGGCAACCTTGCTCGACGCGGCTTGAAGACAAACTCTTCAAGTATGTGGTCAAGGAGTGGACTGCGCAGCAGCCGCACCTCGAGTGGCAGCCCATGCCGTGGGAGGCCTTCTGCGTGATCATGCGCAAGAAGTGCACCGAACGTGAAGAGACGCAACGCGCCTTCCATAAGATCAAGGACTTCAGACAGGTGGGCAGCTCGCTTGAGTCCTACTTGAGCAAGTTCGCCACACTCGTGGAAGAAGCCAAAAGCTTCACCGTGGGCGATGGGACTTAGACCTTCAAGTACCCGGAGTGCATGCTGCTGGAGTACTTGCGTGATGGTCTCGTCAGTGAGAAGCTAAAGGACAAGACCACCACGACAGCCACTGGCCAAGCTTGGACAAGCTGGAGGGCGTTGCGCGACTACATGAGCGCGGCAAGTGTATTTGGCGAACCCGAAGCACTACTTTGATGCACGACAGAACAAGCGGGCACAACAAGGCCGTGACATGCGCATGGACGCTGAAGGGGCTTGTGGGTCAGCTGGACAGCGTGGCAAGGCCAAGGACAAGGAGCTTGTAAACCCTCCTGCCAAGAAGGCTGGCGGATACAAGGGTCCCAACAACAAGTGCAGCCGCGAGAATGACGAGCTACAGGCGGCGCGTGAGTGTCGCAACACATCCTTTCGCGAAGAGCTCTGCCACAACTGCATGCAACCGGGCCACTTTAGGGCTCAGTGCCCTCAGGCTGTTGGAGGTGGACATGAGACCGCGACGTTAGCTGTAGCAATAGCACCTCATGGGGATGGTGTAGCAGGAGGCCGCGGACAGGGCCGTGGACAGGGTCGCAGTCGCGGCAATGGGCCCGGCCGTGGTAACGGACAGGGCCGTGGGGCGGGTTTTCTCCACCCCTGAGTGACGTCAGTGGGAACCACTCAGGGGTAAAACTGGATCACGAGTGTGGGTTCATGTTTTCAGATGAGTATGTTAAGCAATTTGAGTTTTTGACGAGTTCAAATTTCTCTGTTGTCTTCTCTCCTCTTGTTGAACCCCATTCTACACTTGCTGACCGACATTGCCCACTAAACCTTGCATCTCCGGACGAGATGCATGATTGTACATGCTTAGTGGTGGCAACACCGACCACTATGCAAGAGTTGTGTGACACAGTGATTGAAGCAAACGTCCTCAAAGCAATGAGTTCAATCACGTTCGCAGTACCTTAAGTGCACGATTTTGACCTAGTCAAATTTAAAGACTGGAAGGTGCTAGCCGAATTCACACGTGCCCACAAGATGTGGACTTGAGTGGGTGAATCATGGGAGTTGTGACGCCCGTCGTACAGATTCCGTGTTTATCACAAACTCGGCTTACCGTCGTCGAGTCTGTTCACTCGGAAGAGTGGAGGCAACATGACGATGCAGTTCAAAGGACACCTAGCTGGTGCTCCCATGAACGTACTGGCTGACACTAGAGGAGACAACTCTTTTGTTAGCCTTGGCTTTACCCGACAGGTTGGCCTGAAGTACGAGCCATAGAATGGCGCAGTTGTTGTTGGTGACAACCGTACGGTACGTGTGATCGGTACTTGTAAAGCAAAAATTTGTATTCAAGGGTACACACAGAGTGTCACGTTGAAGGTACTCAACCTTCTTGACCCGTTTGACGTGGTGCTAGGTTATTCCTGGCTCCGTGACAACAAGGCTCTAATGTGTTTTGAATCTAAGCATTTGATCCTCCGAAAAGGACAACCTTGTTTTTAAGTGATTCAGAGTACGGAATTCTCACCGACCCGACTCAAAGTCCATGCCAGCTTGTCTGCAATGCACGTCAAGAGACGTATTCGACAAGGTTGTCAATACTTCTTGGCTCAGCTGCAGAAAGTAGAGGACGACGTGACGGAAGGCACGCCGCAAGAGATCAAATCTCTGTTGGCGGATTTCTCGGATGTATTCCAAGACCCACCGGCTGGGCTTCCACCAGAAAGACACATGGGTACACGAGTCCGCTGCAATCGGAGGTGACTCCTTCGTTGAGACCCATGTATCGCCTTAGTCTAGCAGAAAGGTGAGAGGTCGTACGCCAAGTCAAAGAGTACCTTGCAAAGGGGTGGATCGAGCCCAGTAGCTTGTCGTATGGTGCGCCGATCCTTTTTGTGAACAAAAAGGACGGTGGTTTACGCATGTGCGTGGATTACCAGGCGTTGAACAAGCTGACGGTGAAAAACTGATTTCCCTTACCGCGGATTAAGGACCTTTTTGACCAACTCCAAGGCGCAAAAGAATTTTCGTCCTTGGATTTGTCTCAAGGGTACCATCAAATCCGCATCACGGAAGATGATGTGCCCAAAACCGCGTTTCGGACGCACATGGGACACTATTAGTTCCGAGTGTTGTGCTTCGGCCTTACGAATGCCCCGGCAACCTTCCAAGGAGAAATGAACCGAACGTTTGCCAAGCAACTCGGACAGTTTGTCTTGGTTTACCTGGACGACATCCTGGTTTTCTCCAAATCAATGGAAGAGCACATAGAACATCTACGCGAAGTTCTCACAATTCTTTGGGAATAGAAGTTCTATGTGAAAGTGATCAAGTGCAAGTTTGCACAAGATGAACACAAGTACCTTGGACACATCGTCGGCAAGGGCGGCATCCGTGTCGACCCACAAAAGGTCCAAGCCATTGTGGACTGGCCACGTCCCGAGAATATTGGGCAGATACGGTCTTTCCTTGGCCTTGCAAATTACTTTCGACGGTTTATGCAAGGGTATTCGACCATGGTAGCACCGCTAACCAGGCTCACGCGAAAAGAGGTGTGTTGGGAATAGACATATGATTGCGAGAACGCTTTTCTTAAGGTCAAAGAGCTCCTATCCACGACGCCCGTCCTAGCTCTTCCGGATCCATCGCAACTGTGGGAGGTTCGATATGATGCATCGGTAGTAGAACTCAGAGCCGTCCTCATGCATAACGGTCACCCAGTTGCGTATGAGAGCCGGAAGCTCATTCCCGCGGAATCGCGGTACACGATTGGGGATCAAGAGCTCCTTGCAGTAGTACACGCTTTCATGATGTTGCGTTGCTACCTCGAGGGTGCTGAAGGGGGTGTGACGGTCGTGACCGACCATAATCCATTGGTGTTTTTCCAAACGCAACCGAACCCGTCAAGACGGCAGGCGCGTTGGAGTGAATACTGGAGTCGATTCTTGTTCACATGGGAATATCGGCCAGGACGCATCAATGTGGCCGATCCACTAAGCCAACAGCCTGTGGAATTTAAAGCAACCACCGAGGTCAGTGGGTGTTTTATGGCCATTACAACAGCAATAGTACTACCACCAGACCCTCCTGCACCTCTGCAAAAACCACCACGAGAGATTATCCATTACAACGGTTTTGTAAAGAGGATCCGGATGGGATACTGTGTGGATTCTTGGTTTTAAGACTCTCGAAATCTGGACAAGTACGACTTGGTGGAGGCCGCAGGAATCTTCTGGCACGGAGAACAAGTTGTTGCGCCAAACTCGGGAGACCTTCGAGCAAAGGTTATCTCCTTGTTCCACGACCCGCCGGTAGCAGGTCATGTGGGACCCCGAAAGACCGGACAGGCACTCTCGGACCACTATTGGTGGTCAGGGTGGGGTGTTGATGTCCGTAAATATTGCATGACATGCGACCCATGTCTTCGGAATAAGGCTAGCAACAAGAAGCCTGCTGGACACCTCCAAGAGCTTCCTATTCCTGGGACTCCATGGGAGTGCGTCAGTATGGACTTCATTACTGGTCTTCCGGACATGGCCCGTGGCCATGATGCAATACTAGTGGTTGTGGATCTTTTGATGAAGATGACACACTTCACTCCTACAACCACTGACGTGAACGGAAAGGAGACCGCTCGTCTCTTCTTTGAGGGTGTCGTAAAGTGCCACGGCAAGCCGTGCCACGACTTGCCGTTGCGCATTATCTCCGATCAAGATAAAAACTTTGCTAGTAAGTTCTGGCAAAAGATGCACGAGTACTTCGGTAGTGAGTCGCAAATGTCGACAGTATTTCACCCTCAAACTAACGGACAAACAGAGCGAATGAATCGCACTCTAGAGCAGATGCTCCGCATGTACGTGGACCCTGCCATGCATGATTGGGACAAATTCCTAGCACCGGCAGAGCTTGCGGTGAACAACTCGGTGAACGAGTCCACACAATTCACACTGTTCATGTTGAAAAGTGGTTGACATCTAGTGGTACCCTCTTCATTGGTGATGAGTGGGAGTACAGGAGGGCAGGTTCCTTCCGCTCAAGCCTTTGCCGAGCGTATCGACTCCTTGTTACAGGAGGCGCAGAGTCACCTTCAAGCAGCTCGGCAGCGACAAAAGGCATATGCCGACAAAGGTCGCTGGGAGGTGTCGTTTGACATGGGTGACAAAGTGCTGCTTAGCACTAAAAACCTTCGGCTAAAGTCGCCAAGGGCAAGAAAACTTTTACATAAGTGGATTTGGCCGTTTCCCACTGTGGCACACATCGGGCTAGTGGCATACCGATTGCTACTTCCGCCGAGTATGAAGATACATGACGTGTTTCATGTGAGCCCGGTGGCTCCATACATGGCAGGATGAACCGTTCAGCCACCGCCAGCAGTCCTGGCTGCCGACGGCCAATACGAGGTCCTTCGCCTACTCCAGCACCAAGAGCGTACTCTTCGGTCGCGCGTTGTCATGGAGTACCTCGTTCATTGGGCCGGTTGTGGACCTGAACAAATTTCATGGGAGCCCGAATCTCGGTTGCCCACAGGGGTGGTCAACGAGTACTCGAGCAAGCTTGCAGCTCACACAGATCGACACGTGGCAGGAGGTACCACCTGAACGCGGAAAAAGTGAACAACATTCCCACAGGGCAGCATTCATGGACAGCGACCATAGGAGGTTGGGGACGTCCAACATGGTTGTCACGCGGACGCTCCAGCCTAAAGGGGGGAGGCCGCTAGCCGTGCTGACCTACAAGCTGCAGCTTAGGTCTAAGTACCATGCACGTGTTCATGTCTAGTTGGTGATTGAAATTATTAATTTTCTTTCACAATGATGATGACTCACTCACTGATAATCCTACTTGTTGTTCATGAACCGGGACGGTTCATAATAAGTGGGGAGGAATGTAGCGGGGGGGCCGGTTTGGCCCTCCCTCCTCGCTTAAGCGAGGGGTGGTTGCACACCACCCCTCGCGTCAGTGAGGGCTGGCCGGCGGCCAGCAATTCGCTGGCCGGCGGCCAGCTCGATGCCGACCGGCTGGACGGCCGGCGGCCGGCCAAGCGACCGGCTGGCCACCGGTCGGCTAGCCCCCAGCTGCCGATCGCGGCCTCAGCCCGATCGGCGGCTGAGGGGCCACGAGGCCCTCGAGGGCGAGGCCTCGTGGCCTTGTGCCCTCGCCCTCCTTGCAAACGAGCAAGAGAGGACGAGGGATAGGGGGAGCGAGGGTGAGGTCAAAATAGCCGGCGCGAAATCTCCAGCATGCCTCGCACGCGACGATTTCGCACCAGAACGACAAAACATAAATTGAAGTTCGTTTACGACAAACTTCGACATAAAACAAACAAAGTAACTCATGCGAACACACAAGTTTGAGGTAACCCCCCCCCCGGTTTGGGTCCCAAAACCAGGGGTTTGGTTAAAAACGGAACTGGGCCTCCGGAGACTCGAAATATTCGAGTCTCCGTGCTCTGGGTCGTTGATGATGATTGCCCCTCAGTATTGCGAAGGGGGTAAACCCCTGACATGGACTGAGAACGCCATTTTGCGAACTCAGACGACGACTTCAGAGCAGGAGCTGGAGACTTGACCCGTTACATCTTTGACTACTTGTTGGTACATTCCTTGGAAGAAGGTTTGGATGAAACAAGAGAGTGAATTGGGCATGGAGTGCACAAAATTCTCTCTGTCTTGCAACGCGAGAAAGGATGACAGAATTCTTTGGGATGCGCCTTTTTTCATAGCATGGAGGGTCAATGCTTAGTTTCCATCTTTGCTCTCCTGAAGGAGCATTGTTTTTCTATATTTGAGAGGATTTTAGATGAATAGTAAACATCTGATTATTGTTCTATTAAATAATGCAATCACATATGGAACAATTCTAGATATACAAACTTGATGGATGAAGTTGAGTACGCTCCCCCCGTACTGTAATGGTTTGTGCTTACATTATACCTCCCTTCAACTATTATGGACGAGGTGAGGTTCCAGGACATGTTTTTTGGAGCCAGATTTCTTAAACAAGAGTTGGGAGTGAATTGTGCGTGAAAGTTGGTCAAACAAGGAGGTGTTAAACTTAAAAACGATGCTCCTTGCTATGAGGCTAGGAAGGGGAGGTGAGCAAGGAATTTGGCTTGGATGTAGTCTGATAGGTGGGATTTGACGAGAATTTGAACGATCCAGATTTTTATACCGGACAATGATTCACTTGACCTATTATGGAATATGCATCGATGGATCTAAAATTGCACGTAAACGCTTTCTACATGGGATGGAAGGCGTCAATGATATAAATGGAATTCACTTCTCCTAGCATAGTAGATATCATTTGTATCCAGGTATTGGGTTGGCAAGCTTCTGTTGTAATGGACCATACCCATGTTGAATTCACCTAGTAGGATAGAAGACAAGAGTATTTGTGTAAGGAGTGCAGGGAATCCCATAACTGCGGGTAAAATGATGGTGATGTTGGTGCATAGGTCACAACTGCCGGGATAGTGTATATGCACTGCTGAAGTGTAAAAGAAATTGCACGCCTAGGGACGAGGATGGATGTGTCACATAGGAGGAGATTTGAAAGAATTATTCATGTTGCTGTTGAGAGGATGGAGAGGGTCAAACAAAGATCTGGAAGTGCTCATCAAGGTGGGAGAAGAATAGGGAGTCAAATAACGAACATGTACTTTAGAAAAAAGAAACCACATCTGTAGAGCAAGAACGCAAAGCATGCAATAGTACATTTTGTTTTTCTCTAGATTGTATCTTGTTTCAGTTCATATGCAGTATGTCAACGCACATAATGTTTAGCAGATATCTATGCGAGGGGTGAGGTCTTGGAGCTTTCATTTTTCTCATTAAGGTCAATGATCCTCCAAAGTCACCGATGGGAATTTGGAGACACGTGACTGGATGATGTCCCATAGCCACAAGACATCGTTCCATTTTGACCATGATCACAATGGTTTTGTTCGAGCTTCGGTACACCAGGTGGTGGGAGGATGCAGTCGGTTGAAGGATGATGATGGATGGTTTCAGTTGGACACTTAATGGTGCAAGGAGGGGCAAAAAAGGCTGTGGAATTCTGTATGTCTCATTCATGTGACTTGCGTGCACATGGGAAACAATAAAAGTAGCTGATTGTGCGTTGTATGAAGGTGTTTGGTATGATTAATGGTTGATTTGTGTGGCGAAACTTTGCAGTAGGTATGTGACTTTGGGTGAGCTCCTATCAGCAGTGCTGCTTGAGAGAAGTGGACCTTGCTGACAGTGAATTTTAATGGGGTTGTGGTGGGAGGTGGTAGAATGATTGGGAACGAGTCTTTTGCATATTGATGATGTAGATGACTTGGAGGAATGCAAGTGTAGCTAGGTCATAAGAGGAGTAATTGTTTTAGGAAGGGAGGCAAACGGGCCCATGCCAAAACATGGAGAGTATCACAAAGAGTAATCATAGAATAAAATTGGGTACCATGATGAGCAGAGAGAAATAAATATCATGTCCGATAGCCAGGCCAATAGGCTACTCCAACAGCAAAATTCTTGATTTTACCTTCATTGGGGAAAGCAACAGGAAAACACAGGAAACAATAGGCACAGGGATTTTGGGAAATTATGTATTACGAGGAAGTCGATTAAGGGATGAGAAAAATCCACAAGAAGGTATTGGAGATGCATACCAAACTCAATGGAATACAACATGTGTACCTTACCTCATCAAGAATGTGAGGTTGTCACTCGAGGAATCATGTTCTAGAGTGCATTGGGATATGTGATTTGCAAACGGAGGTGGTAGTCGTTACCAAGGAGGGTCGGCGGCATTATTTTTGCTAGAAGAGGACTGAGAAAGTGCTTGGAATGCAGAGAAACATCATGTCACCATCTACCTTTGGCGAATGATCTTCAAATATTGGAAAATGATACAAGTGAGGGAATAAGAATGTCGATAGAATTTGATGCCATAAGGCTTTTCTTGAGAGCTTCTACGTGCTGTGAATATCGGATATTAGGTGCCAGGTCCACTAGGCTATTGCCAAAGGAATGGATCGAATTTTGGCCAAAAACATGTAAAGTGCTCCCAGTTTGTGGTGACTCCAATGAGCATGATGCCACTCTTGTCGTAAAGGTAGGTGTGGAGGCACAACTCTTGAAAGTAAAGCCTGTTATAAGGAGGAGAATGGGTGGAGCATTGGGAGCTGCGGGACACAAAGACCTTACATTCAAAACAGCAATTAAATGTTTCCTTGTTAATGGCCTATAACGTGTCATTTTCCCAAATTTCTTGCTTGCGTGTGTCCCTTGAAAATGAAATGTTGCACCAATTCATGGTCCAGTCCACAATGATTGTATACAAAAGTCAACATCGAGGAGGTTGCAAGTCTGTTTTGAATGATGAAATTCAAGCCCAACCGGGGGAATGTCCAGGTTTGTGTTATATTCATGCGGCAGGATGACGTCGCGGATGGTGCAATTTCTCTTGCCAGTAAAAGGGTCCCCATAGTAGTGTACAAAGATGAGGTCTACAAGGCAAGGTCACGTTTGATTGGCATGGATCACAATACACAATATTTTGTACACATTCCTTGTATCATACTTCTTTGCCATCATTTGTAGAACGAGTACCTTGTCAAGATGATCTGGCTATGTCTTCGATTGTACATCAAACAATGGACAGGCAATGCATGATGCAGCAATAGTGCAATCTTCACCATTGTGGTGGAAGGTGAACGGGCCAAAGGGTGACGTTTGGGCCTAAGGGAGTGGGAGTCAAAAACACGAGGTGGTACACTATTATATGTTATATCACAAATGAACCTCTCAATTGCTTCCCTCGTGTCTAGAGTTCTACTTGAACGAAGAGGTCCAGGAATTTTACCAGGATAGCAGAAGTCACATGTATGAGGTGAGGCAAAAAAGAATGAGCTGACCATGCATTTTGGAAGAAATGTTTACATCTCATGAGGCCTCTAAATCATATCATCTTCTGGTATTATTTGCTCAGATGCATCTACTGGATGGAGTGTACACGATGGGACATATCAGGTAAGTCATTGTCCACAGTCCAGAACATGGAGGTGATGGACGGCGGCCAAGGGAGCGGCTTCAGGTTGGGCTGCCTCGGTGGACTGCGCAATTGAAAGTGTGGTGTCCCCAAGGATTGGTATGGTTTGAGAGAGCGAGAAAATTGTAGCTCCTGGGGAAACAGGAGGGATGATGATGGAAAACAATTCACGTGGGAGCAGGTATTGGAGGAGATTGAAGGGGGAGATAAGGAATATGGGATTATTAGGGGAAAGAAGTATAGAGTTATGGGAGAAGAAGGGGAGTTGAGAATTGGCGTGGAGTTTTGGTCCATTGTGTGGATTAGATGTTATTACTGGGGAGTGGCAAAGGACTTAGGGAAGGAGAGATAGAAAAAAGGAAGCGGGAGAAAGCATACCGTGTGTGCTCCTCGGGCCAAAGACAGAGTGCGCTTGCACTGTAGCATGATGTGAAGTATTAGCTACTTGCACTCTCGTTGGCTCTCTTTTCCCGTCTTGGCACAAATGCAACTAGGCATGACATGCCTAGATGCATTTGTGCCAAAAGGGGGTAGAGAGGGCCAATAAAAGTACGGGCAGAAAAATGAAAGTATGGATGGGGAGCATTACAATGTACCTAGAAGACGTCATTTTACATCCAATCATCCAATCGGTGAGAACAAAGCAGATAATCAGGAAACGATGGAAAGTTACCTGTCAACAGACTTGCGCATTGCAAAACTAGCGTTAGAGAGGTTTTCAAGAAGGACAAGAGCCGGCTCATGTGTCCTAGTGGTAGAGTAAGTACGACCCCGTGTTGAGTTGGAGGGGCTAATAAAAAAAGATGTTGCCACACAGTTGCAGCTACACAAGGAAGGCCCTGATAACCTCATTATGTTACTCTCTACTTTTTTGCCCTTCCCTTATACATTTATGGGCACCCACGCCATATCAAACTCATCTGTTGTCAAGTCTAAATCAAATATTGACTACGTACTATACGGGGAGCAATAAGACCAAATCATCATGCAAGGAGAGTTGTGGTACAAATGGTAACTAGTACCATGTTCTTTGATGAACAGAGGAACTCTATAGAATACATGCCAAATGTATGATGTATTGTCACTCAAGGACAAGGGTTCACTTGAAATATTATCCCAAACTTGATCAATACATACATTGTCGTACATGTTGGATTGAATTCTTCAATATTCATACTCTTTCCATTGTAGCCTTTGTCTGTACAAGAATAGGATTCTTCCCTTCGTAATCAACGAATGTCCTCCAAGGAGGGGAATACATGTTCCAGTATTCATTCAAAAATCTCGAGCCAACATTTGTGACCTCTAGCCTTATACTTTCTAAACATATCACATGTTTATGCATAAAACATAAAAAACCCTCCCCTAGATTCTCACCAGTGGTTTAGAATCCATGTATGTGCAAGATCTTGTCCAACCCGGTGCTAGCCAGGCTAACCAATTTCCATCAGCATGTGAGGAGTTAAAAACTCCCCATGCCTACTTGTTTTGATTTTGTTCCAAATTGAACCCCACTCTAGTTAAAAAAGCCCCACTGATGAAGAAAGCAAATGTAGAGGTCGTAAAATGGTCGGGTGTAATAGAAGGCATAAGCCAAAGTGTCCAATGTGATGATGAAAAAATGGAAGCAAGTTACTATAGGTCTACAAGAGAGAGGAAAATGGGAAATACTTGCTGAGGATCACAAGCTCTCAAAGCATTTCGACGAAAGGGGTTCCTTGGGAGCAAAATGGAGGGAGGTTGTCCAAACTTATGAGGGGGGAAATGATTATAAAACCACAAGCAAGGGGGATGGAAGATCGGAATAGTGTTGTTGTTTAATTATATGGTGTTGCAATATGTCAAGCCACAAAACTAGCATGTGATTGTTTTTGTCCTCCATCTCCCACCTTCACTTTTACAACCTCTTCTTACACTTCACTTACCTTTTGATGCCATCGTCCTCTCTATTATAGCTACCTCTATTGATGCCACTCAGTCCCCTGCTGAAGCATATGCTACATTGAATCCTCTATTTTCATCAACCTCGCCATCCGTTCTGCCATTTTTGTCTCCACTGCCACTCTCCCCCTCCGGCAAGCTCGTTGTCAGAGTATAACTCTTATTCCTCCTCCCATTCCCATGGTTCTTCCTCTCTCCTCTGCGTCCATATCCCCATCTTTTCCTCTCTCTCTCTCTCTCTCTCTCTCTCGTAATCTTTCTATATATCTCTATCTCTCTCGCTCTCTCTCTCTCCCTCTCCCTCTCTCTCTCTCTCTCTCTCTCTCTCTCTCTCTCTCTCACACACACACACACACACAC